>JAFFZH010014947.1:152360-182486 GCA_018420115.1 Euura saliciscinereae | reverse complement strand
TTTTTTACGGAAAAGGCATTAAATAATATTCCCGGGGCATTGAGATAGTCTTGTATCTTAAATTTTTTTGTTTCTATGAATGCATATTCCTTACACAATGAAATGTAAATAATTGTAAATGCATATGATAACCTATATTCAAAGTTGCATGCATCTTGGATTATTTACAGGTTACAGCCCCTCAATGAATCTTGACCCTCCGCTACTAATGAAATACTTGTTGCTGTATTACGTAGCGTTTAGAGGTTAACTGCACGGTTGTGTTAGTAAACCGTTCCGTTGCTATTAAAATCCTATGTTCACATGGACAGGAATTTTCAGGAACGGAACGAGCGGGAGCCAATCAGAATGAGTGTTTTTGAAATTCCCGGTAGAAAGGAACACTCTTATTGGCCACTGAGCGTTCCGTCCCCGTGAATTCCGGCAAATTTCGGTCCATGTGAACGTAGGGAAATATTCTCATCGGAACGAAGAATGACCGGGGCCGTATTCTGGGAAGAGTTTTCACGTTGTCACCATAAGAATTAGCACGGGTGACAACGTGAAAACTCGTCTCAGAATACGGCCCCCGGAACGTCTCTGATTGGCTCTTCGAAAGCTCCCTAGATTCCGATTCCGTTCCGATCTGGTGAATTCAGGCCCATGTGAATGCAGCCTTAGTATTTGACAGTTGTCAGTGCTGGCAACGTCCAAGAATTGTAAATCCCAACTACGTCCCATTTTCATTCACTATCGTTTGCCTTTTCGGCTTTTTCACGGTCACGATAGTCGATACGCGATTCAACATACAAGTGTTCAACATAAGTCCGTGGTTCAACATAATCAACATCATCGTCGGCCGTGTGGCGTGTATGCGTTCATTTCTAACAAAGACTTGAATGACTGTCTGAATGAAATAACCTCAATAGGAAAGTTCGAAATGCTTTCAAGAACGAAATTGTTAGTCCGTGGTATAAGTACAGCCAGAGTGAGTGTAGCGAAATCTAAATACCGTGCCACCCGGTCACGGTAAGTTTTGACATAGCCTATAAATCGTCCGTTCTTTGCCCATTTATCTTCCAGAGTACCGTATATGCGACCAACGGGTCTTCCTCGAGAGATGCCCAGCGCATCATCTCGATCAATTCGATACAGAACCGCTACGGTTCCACCACGCCGATAAACACGATCGTCATGTTCGTTCCTCAGCAAGAGGTTAGGAAAATACATCGACCATCGAGTGTCGAATCACTCGGCCAATATTGATTGGCACCGGGAGGCTGATACTGATCTATCGAAATGACAACTGCGACATTTTATTCCAGGCCTGGGTCGTGGAGAGAATGGGAAAATTTCACAGGATTTTGGAGCCCGGACTCAACGTCCTCATCCCCATCGTCGACCGAGTCAAGTACGTGCAGAGTCTGAAAGAAATTGCAATCGACGTTCCTAAACAGAGCGCCATAACATCAGGTATCCGCATTCAATTTCAATCTCCGCCTCTTCCTTTTATTTCTTCATGCCTGTCAAGTTTTGTTTCCAACAACTTTTCACCTCTCATTCCTTTTTATCGATTGCCTGTATAAATTGTGGCAATACTTTCCAGATAACGTCAACCTGAATATCGACGGTGTCTTGTATCTCCGAGTGAACGACCCCTACCTGGCTTCGTACGGAGTCGAGGATCCAGAGTTTGCCATCGTCCAGCTGGGTCAGACGACAATGAGATCCGAATTGGGTAAAATATCGCTGGACAAAGTTTTCCGAGAGAGAGAAGGTCTTAACGTATCCATCGTCGAAAGCATAAACAAAGCTAGCGAAGCTTGGGGTATTACTTGCCTCCGTTATGAGATCCGTAAGTAGAGTATGCCTCCGTTCGTTCGATATTGAAATTCACGATTCAACTCGAAACAACGACCAATTCCAGGTGATATCAAGCTGCCGGTCAGAGTACAGGAAGCTATGCAAATGCAGGTGGAAGCTGAGAGGAAGAAGAGAGCGGCTATCTTGGAGTCGGAGGGTGTTAGGGAAGCGGATATAAACGTTGCAGAGGGAAAACGGCAGTCCAGGATCCTTGCTTCTGGTAATAAGGATCAAAATTCACCGTGCCACACTCTGCTGGGATTCGTATATACCATCGGGACATCATCGAACATTGAATATTCAATAACAGACTATTTTCTTTTCCAACCAATTCTTCCAACAGCTGCGTGCTCTCGTGTGTATCGAAATTCTACAACTGTTATCAAATTTCAGAGGCTGAGAAACAGGAGCAAATCAACAAAGCGAGCGGCGAAGCCGCAGCCATGCTAGCCGTGGCTGAGGCCAGGGCAAAGGGATTGCTACTTGTGGCCGGGTCTTTGGGTATACAAGATGGAAAAAACGCGGCATCGCTGAGCATTGCCGAGCAATACGTCAGAGCTTTCAATAAATTAGCAAAAACAAACAATACTATGATTTTACCCAGCAACCCGGCGGACGTTCCTAATATTGTTGCACAGGTTTGTCGGATTTATGGAAGGGACAACGCTCGTAATTAAGAATACCTGAACGAGAGTCGTATCTTATCTCGTATTTCTCATTTCCAGGCCATGGCGATATATCGTCATGTCTCACCCAACCCTCCCCAAATGGACGATTCAACGCCGAAATCGGAATCGAGAATCCCGCTCGGTGTGGACACAACGGACAATGATTTTGAATATTTCAGCGACAAAGAAGACCTCGAAAAGCACAAAAAGTCCAATAGTACTAATACGAAAATATTGTGAAAATTGTAATTGACGAATAAATAAAATAGGGAAAAAATTCATTCTCTACGTCTTTGCCACGTCTCTATAGCCTTGTGTTGAGTGAGGTCCACGGTCTCCTCGCCCGCTAGCGGGAATAGATGTACGCGTAGAATACATATAATATATATTGGACTCACCAGAGCAAAAGATGCCTGGAAATATCGAAGAGACGGAGTTGTTGGAGGCCTTCTGCAGAAGCTTACCGAAATTGGCAAGTTTTCGGGAGGCAATGTTGAGTATATTCATGGAAAATCTGAATTCTAACCTCTTACTGATATTTTAAGGAACTACATGCTCATTTGAACGGATCACTGAGCCCAACGACTTTGAAAAAGCTGCACCAAATCCAAAATCCTGACGGCGGTCAGGGCGACGGGGAATGGAAGGAGTGGCAGCGGCTCCCCGAGATTCAAAGCCAAAATCCGCTGAAAGCGTAAGAAAAAAAAAAGAAAGACTGTTTCAACACGATTGAAAATCCGAAAATTGAAAATCATTACTCTTTTGGTCTCATCGAAGGAACGTAATGTCTGTCCAAGGTGCTTCGAGCTCTTCTCCATAGCCCACAAGCTAACGTGCGCTCCTGAATATGTCCGCGTCGCCACCGAAGATGTGATAAAAGAATTTCACGACGACAATGTGATCTATCTGGAACTAAGGAGTACTCCGAGAGCAGTGGATGCAACTATGTCGAAAAGGGAATACGTTTTGGCGATAATAGATGGTATGATGTGAGTATCATCACTCGTCACAAATCTTTGCCGCACAATACGTCCTTGTTGTTAGTTCTTTTTCTTTATCAATCCTTATTTCTTCTTCTCGCAACAGAACATCCGAAGTCGAGTACCCAAAGATTATGGTGAAGCTATTGATATCTGTGGACCGCAAGCGGGGCTACGAGGACGCGAGGGAAAATATGCAGCTGGCGATTGAACTGAAAAAACAATATGCCAAATACGTCGTCGGTCTTGATCTGAGCGGTGACCCTACCACAGGCGGCGCGTTTATAGAGCTGCTCGATAGCTGTAGGAAAGCCGGACTCAAAATTGCAGCTCATTGCGCAGAGGTAAGGAGTATCCGAAACTCGGTATGGAAATTAAATTAATACTGCGAACAGATGTTATGCAAATAATCCACCATTTGAAATAATCCCTCATATTCGAAGGGATTCAATCCGATGAATCCTCGTAGTCCAATGACTTGTTATCCTTCCAATTTTTCCAATTACAGGTTCCAAACCGTACGGAGGTCGTAGACATCTTGAACTTCAAACCGGACAGACTGGGTCATTGTACCTGCATTCATCCCAGTTTGAATGGTTCCGAGGAGCTGTTTGAGATGCTTCTCAGATCTAGAATACCGGTTGGTACGTTTTGACATCTAATGTCTATTCATCTCAGAATATTCATTGTCCTGCCCCTAATTTATTCGTATTATCATTCCTAATACATGCGTATTTTATTTCAGAATTATGCCCGACATCCAATGTACAATGTGGAACCGTGCCCAATTACGAATCCCATCAGTTTAAATATTTACATCAAGCTGGTCACCCGATTTCTATATCTGTGAGGACTCGGTTCTTTTAGTTCTTTGAACGATTTGAAGAGAAACCAATCATCGACATCCCCGAATGATATCTTACTAATGAACTATGAACTATGAACTATGAACTAGTTGTGCGAATTTTGCTACTTGGTAATAAGAACGAATCTCCTATTTTACAGACAGACGACAAAGGGGTTTTCGCGACATCTCTGTCCAAGGAATACGAGTATCTGGGTAAATACCTCGGCGTCGAAGCGAGCGAGTTGCGGAGAATCTCCAGATCCGCGATCGGCTACACTTTTGCAACCGAGGAAGAAAATAAGAAACTGTCAGAGTTCTTCGATGCCAACTGATTACCAGCGGTGTTATCGATAGTATTATTCATAAGCATGGTATCAGCGAATGCGATTCGTTCTCATCGTCAGTCGATCATGCACTTGTTACGTTGGTACGAACACACGGGTATATGTTACGAATATTTTCAAGTCGTGTCGAGGTAAAAGTAATGTCGATTTTATTAATGATCGTGGGGCACGTTTACATAGATTACATACAACTAAACCTGCTACTAATCGATGAAACTACTTGCATTCTTTGAAATGTCATCAGTTTTGTTTCTTTTGTAATGATCATATATATATATACACAACGTTCATAATATTAATTATATGTATAATGTAATGTAACGTAATATATTATATTATATTACATGCGGTGACGCACAATGCAGCGTGGTGCTGTCGGTAGTTTCATGGTTCAAAGATCGCTTCTCTAGATAGGCAGAGCAAACGCGAATACATGTTTGTCGTATATTTATCGCGGCCGATTCTTTAATAATTAACAAACATCGTTCAACGTTCTCACACTATAAATCACATTCGGATAAAACGACAGAGTACCAGCCAACGCTCCACGCTCCTATCTTGCGCATTTAATCGACGCTTGTCAGATCATCCGTTTTAGCCAACTCAATCAACAATCATTCCGTAGGGAAAGAAAAAAAAAACAACAACAACGAAGCGAGCGTTTAGCATAAGAGCGAGGCAAAGAGAAGATGTCTCGGGTTCGTGATGGGATATACGATAGACGTTTGTGGTTTGTTCGTTTTTTGAATCTTTTTATTTTCTCATTTTATAGTCGAATCAGAGTTTCTCTTCACGTTCGAAATTCCCTTGTCATTGCTGCGACCGCAATTATCGACACGTCGTCTTAAATTTATTCCGAGTATATCTGCATCATCTCTTATTATTACCTACTATTATTTATATGCCGTAGCGCAGAAGTGACGAACCTGTGATCGTCGTCATTTGGCTAAACAATATATCGTACATGGTTCGTCGTCGAACTTGGCTTGCGATGATCTTGCTTAAATCGCGGACTTGTTCCCGTGCCAAGATAGGTACTCGATGATAATCATAGTAATATCAATAATTAAAGATGATGATAATAATAATAATAATAATAATAATAATAATAATGATAATAATAATGTTAATAATAATAATAATAATAATGATAATGATAATGATAAGAATTGTAATGATAAACATGATGATTATCATATAATTAATGCCTAAAGTATAATAATATTCATCTTATGTAACAGTCTTTTTGGCTAATCTTCAAACTATAAACAATAAAATATTTTTTCTTCATCTAATAAATTGCGAAATCATTTCTACCTTCCACATTTCCTTCCAATATCTTTAACCGTTTCAACTGGTGATTGATTATTATTATTATTCATTTTATTTTATTTATCTTCAAACTTTAGTCTAAGTTTCTTACCTCTTCTTCATTCTAATACTATAATAATAATGATGATCATAATAATAATTAATACAAGTGTATATGTATATATGTATACTATAAACTATGACTAAAGAGATGTTTAAACCTTTGTTTTCTTCTTCGTTTATGCAGTTTTTTTTTTCTGTATAATTATTGCATATATTTCCAAGCACATCGTCAAGATTTATTTTTTCTTCTCCAACTACATAGTATGTATGTATGTATGTATGTATGTATGTATATGTATATGTATATGTATATGTATGATTGGTTGCTACAGATTTTTTTCTCGTCTCTTTTCAAGTCCAAGTTACATAATAAATTGTATAATGAGTGCAGAAATTTTTCAACAGGCGTGACAAATGAATTATATATTCTCATGTTGAAAGAATCGAAGAGCCGATTTGACGGAAAGATAAGGGGGTGAGGGAGGAACCGAGGAGGGAGTGAAAGCGGAAGAGAAGAAATAAAGGAACGATATAATTTTTGGTGTTATTCAGAAAAATAATTGTACTACTCGAGATTCGCGACAAACAGGGAACCGCAGGGGGGGGGGGGGACGTTTTGTTGGACTAAAATTAAAAGCGTTAAAAGTCTGGAATTAATTGAATGTAAAATATATTGATAAATCCGCTTGCGTTCGCAGCATACTTAATACAAGATACGAGATTCGTTATTACAAGTTTTCTACGATCGTGGATATGATATAGTTATAATCTATGTACAAACTCGACAGCGACAGAAAGAGCGTCGCCTCCACCATATTTTCTGACTTGGAAGTCGGAGGGAACGGTAGTAGTAAAATAATAAAGAGATGAAGAGATAAAGAGATAAGGAGATGAGGAGATAAAAAGTAAAAAAGAAAACGAGGAACATATCATTATTAGATTATAAAATAACGGAAAGGTTAATTAGCTTTCGACTGACTGAAAAGATGCGATGCGGTTGCAGCGATTCCTATCGGAGCCCCGCGTATCGCTTTAAAACAAAAATTTAAGTCAATAAATAAGTTAGAGATTTTGATTTTGCCATATAATGTTGGGTTTAAAAAAACTAATATATATTTATATACACTGTGTATATAATGTATATGTTTGTGTATGTGTATATGTATATAATATATGCATATCAATACGACGACTGATGTTGAGAATTGGAATAAAATCCTACCTCTTATATATATGTATAATACTATAATGAATCGATCGTGCTTATCTCTGCTCGCCTAAAACACCTACAATTATAGGCATACGCTTTGGAAACTGGTACGACACGTGTCACTGATCTTTCAATATGCCCAAACAACAGGGAGCCTTCCCGGGTCTACGTATACGCAGTAATCATACCAGACCGAAATCTCGGCCATATATCTATCAGGTAAACCACGACGCGATATATATATAATCATCATAAACTTATACAGTAAAGAAAGAAAACTTATTTTCATTGCACACACATCATACATACGTCACAGATAATACACACGATAATTCATAAAACTAGTCTAGATATAGTCCGAATCAGCTGATTGTGAGTTCATTGGCCACAATCGATGTGGCCGTATGCCGGGTCGCGAAATTAGTCAGACTGCGTGAAGTTTTATGCGGGCGAACGAAGCGAAAACCTTTTTATTTCCCATTGTCTGGAACATTTCGGTCGTAAGCTAGAATTGATTGTTGAATGATATGAAATGAAATGTAATGAAATGAAATGAAATGGTATTGAATTGAATCGAATCGAATTGTTCGTTGATGCGATCGTAGCTCGCGTAGAATGACGTCGATGACTCGAGGGAAAAATCTCTGAGGAATCGGTCGATCGGAATACTCCGGACCTGTGCGGAATAGACGTTTACGTGGACGTGAAATCGTGACCTGCAGCAAGCGCATCAGCCGTCAGTATCGGACCGAGCTATCGAAACGTCGTTCATGTATCGGATCTCGCCGACGATATTGTGTAAGGTGTGTAAGGATATACGATTGAGGGTATGAGGGGGGTGGTTCTGGGATTCACGACACAATGCCACGCGACGTTTTCGTGTTGTTATTCGTTGCAGCTCCGCCGTGTGTCGTGCTCTCGTTTTGCGCGAAGAGAACACCTTGATACATCACTCCGTTCAGCTCCATGCTAACCACCAGTGAATTCTCGCCGTTACGCCCATCGCCTGTGAAAATAAACGGACGGATCAATCATACTGTTATACATATAGCAAACACGGCGATCGTTCGCGGTCGACGAGACCAGACGTACCGCACTCACCTCTGTTTGAGATTTTTATGTGAGCACCGGCCAACCCCGTAACCGATTTTTCGTTCGTTCCCTCCTCATCCGACAGCAACCTCTTGGCCGGTGGCGGACCTATCGTCAGACCTCCGAGGTCTTGTTCCCTCTTGACTTGGACACCACCCCCCGCGGATGCCGGCGGACTGTTTCTCGCGGGTGGCGAGGACATTGGCGAAGACCTGTGAGAATCGTGCACCGCGTGTCAGTAGGTCACATAACATCATACGTGGCGCAGAATGGAATGAAAGAGACTTTTTTTTCCGACAACATTAGTTGGACGACGTGGGGATAGGCATGAGGAAGTTATATGGAAGAATATAACCCATCGCGAATCAGTCTTATCGAATTACCTGAGGCCCAAGTCGAGAGCTTCTCTTTGTGGTTCGGGACTGGCGGCTGCCGGCACTGGAGAATGTGGAGCTTGCGGCGACAGCGGCGGCTGGTGACCGACGCCCGGATAAAGGGTGTTGTTGTTGTACATGTTCCAGAGGGTTAATCGCGACATTTCGAGGGCATTCAAGGCATCGCGGGGCGACGTGGACGAGGGCGGCGAGGCGCTACCTTGTCTGTGAATCATGGGTGGTGGAGTTCCCGCGCCGGCACTACGCAACTCCTTGTTCAGGAGTTTCACGTACTCGACCATGCGGGCCTCGAATTCCGAGGGTGCGAGTCCTGGGATTGGTCCTGAAATTGTGATAATAGGTAATTAGCAGACGCCCCGTGGTTGGCACAAGGACAATCTCGGCCGGATAAGCGATGGACTCGCTTCCGCGATCCGCGATCTCTGGGTGTACGTACGAATGTATTATACACATATCGTGCACTGAGAAAAAAGTGTGGTCGAATCAACCTCATTCATTTAGTTGGCAAAGATTCAGTTGAATTGATTAAATTTTAGTTGCTGCAAGTGCATACCTATCTACTTGTAATCCAAAATTTGAATGGTTGGGGCAATTAACCCATAAATGGTTGGTACAATTGTGAATTCAGTTGACCTAAAAACTATCAAGTTGCTTCAATCATTCGTGTTTTTCAAGAAACCTGAACTCAATGATGGATAGATTTATTTATCTCAACCTCATATTTGATTCAGCTGTGATATTCGCATCCATCGAATGAACCGAGTTTAGCATCTGATTGAGCGAAAATGTACGTTTGATAAATTTGATCTAGATTCTCGAAAAACCTGTATTCCGAACAAATACGAAGTCATGTCAAAGGAGAATAAATTTAGTTCAAATAATCGTTTGATTAGCTGCAATTGATTATTGATTAAAATCAGCATACTGTTGAAATATATAAATGTTTGGTGCGATAAAATATCAATTCTGACAAATGCATATCATGCTTTTTATGATCACTTTGTCGTGTTGCGTCAAACACCCCAATTATTTGAAAGATGTTGAAAAAATTTCGCGTTGATCATAAGAGAATAGATATTTGTTTGATTGAATAAGGTATCATTTCAGTTTGACAACGTCATTTGATTATTGAATACTTGAAATTAGTTCGGTCAATCAAATCTTTGTATCAAGTGTATCAAGTATTTCATTGATCCAATTAAAAGTTGTTTGTTGTAACCAGCAGATTGGTTCGGTCAAATTCACGGAAAAGGTGAAACAACCAAAACTACATGATGTTGCTTGAAACAAATGTGAAGTACGAAATACTACTCGAGGAGTTCACAAATTCGCCACTATGGGGTCACCCAGGCACCGAAAATTCTCGCTGATATGAATGTACAGCCTCGGTATAAGAAGTGGACATGAAACTGAGGTTTTCAATCCTATCGGACCCGCCCAACGACGGTCTTGTATTGTGTACCATAGAACAAACTATGCATACTGCACATAATCATGCAAAATGGGAATGGGCGTTAAGCCATATACCTATTGGTCATGAAAAAAAAAAATCATGGCAATAACTACGTAAAATATCGTTAGTTCAAATAATTTTTACAAGCTGTTAATGAAATTGAAGTTCAGTTCAACGTAAAAAATCAGTCATTTCGTACAAATTCTATCAACTCGATCAAAGATGTAGTCATTTCATTCACACATTTTTTTTCTACGCATGTAGGCACTATTCCCTTCAAGCACACGCTCTGTTACAATAACTAAATTTGTGGTGCATATGAGCATTCATTACTCGGTTCAACGAAGTTACATTATCGGTTGAAATAGGTATCTATTCCATTCAATCAATTTTTATAACAATTAACAATCAGATCTTTGATTGAATTAACCAAAACGGCGTTTCCCCGCCCGTAACAGTCGCGATTAGTTGAATTGAACAGTATTATTTTGAATCAACCATATTTTTTTCTCAGTGTGCTTTTCCTCGTTCCACCTTCGCAGTTTTATTTCTCGTTCCGCCCCTTCATTCCGCGGCTGGAGCGCAAACAGAGCTTTTGTACCCCATAGCCGACAGAACCATTCGATACTAAATTAACATCGTTCCGTTGATTGGCACCGCTCCATTTTTCTCGTCCTCCCCCGACGCGAGTGCCTCGAACTTACTCGAGGAGAGAATTGTTTATTTGACTGGTCGCCCCGGGCTCACATCAGCCCACGACAAATGAGTTCTGTTGTAGCGGTAGAGGAAGGAAATGTACGGAGATCTTTAACGCAACATTTTGACGGATAACTCCGATGTAATACCAAACGAGATGTATAGGATCGATAACACGCGGCGTTGCAGTTGCGACCAAAGTACCTACCTATAGTAGGGGAGTGCCGGGTAAGGCGGGCCCCTCTGAATATTTATCGAATTTTGTGGAATATCGTCGATTTGTTGTAAAATATCTCCTGACACGAGTAAATACAAATTAACTTTAATTAAATACAAGTAAATAATAATCCTCAAAGGGGCCGATCTTGCCCGCCCCTCGCCTGCCCCGCGAATTACATACGCGTTATCGGCCGATTCCCCGGCTTCCGGGTTTGTCGTCGGGGACTGCGCGCAAAGTGCAAAGGGCGTCTGGTCGCGTCGACAATTAGGAGCATAAACGGGGAATAAGAATAAAGTGTCGCGAGTCGGAGTGGTTGCGGGCAGCTGCGGCGTGATTAATCTTTGAAAGTAATAATCAAAACGACATAATCTGGGCGTACGGGGGCACGCGGCGCATAGGTATAGGTATACACATATACTGTATGTAGATACCGAGGAGCATCAAAGCCGGAGCGCAAACAAATGACTAACGGGCTGGTGACGGGTGAGGACCCAGTTTTAGAACACAATCCGTATTATAATAATATCTCAGCCTCCACGAAAGCGGGGTTTATTTTAAATCGGTAGTTAAGGCTCCGAGCTTCGGGCCTCCCCGGAGATGATGATGATGCGAGCGGAGGAGGCGTAATTGATTGTAAGATCCCCCGGGAGACAGGCGCTAACGGATGACTCCCGCTAACGAGCATTCCGGCTACCCCCCGCACCCCCCGCTCCGACTACCAAACTTGGAATCACCCGGTTCACCCCAACCCCGGACCGAATACTCGCCGGATACTCGACGGATACTCGCCGAATCGGAACCTCGGGACCCGGTCACTCGCATCGACCGGCGACTGGAAGTGGACGTGGACGTGGACGTGGGTGACTTACCGGTGCTGAGGGGCTGTCCGAGAGGTCCCTGCGAGTTGTGGGGATGATGCGGGTGATGGGGCAGCGGCGTGTGGGCGGCACTTCCGTTCACCAGGGACTGTGGCCCGTGGTGTTGTCCTCCGGCGGCTACCGCGGTCACCAGAGACAGGGGTGACATTTGGGCGTGGAGCGACAGCGAGCTCGGTGTGTGAGGACTCCCGCGGACCATCGACTCTCCGGGTCCGCCACCTCCTGCGTATGCTCCGTAGCTACTCCTTCGTCCTTCCCTCCGGTTTCCGTCGATCGCTGCCTGGAGCTCAGCCGGGGTTGACAGCCGTCTTTTCTCACACTCGTACGGATAGAGATACTTCATGTACCTGTAGATCAACGGATATCACATTGTTGTTACACAAATAGAGGCTTCAACCGCGCCTTCGCGGACTCGAAGATCCTAGGTATATGGGTACAGACTGGCGCCGCGTAGCGACCCCAATAATCTTGGCATCGATTTACCAAACGGTCAAGCTGTACGAGTGGGTATTGGCACGGGCACGGGAATGGGCATGGGCATGGGCATGGGCATGGGCATGGGGATGGAAAGACCGCAGGCGTACTTCCATCTGTGAAATGTTGTCGACTGGGAAGTGTGCGTGTCCCGCGGTTTCGACGCATACGCGCCCGGTTCTTATATTTATTTCGTCGAAGCGCGGTCGATCGATCGTCGTCGTGGCCAAAGAGGTTGGTCGCTATGCAGTCGCAACATAAACGCGGCCTGTAATTCGCGAGGCATCGTTTCGTTTTTACGATTGTCTGGCAGACTGCGGACGCACGAGCCCCGCGTATCTGTTGGCTCGTCCCGTTCTCGCTGACTGCTGCGTCTGCTGCAGTGTGTGTGCGCCACAGAGACATAAATCTTTCTTTCTGGGTGATAATCAAATTCACGCTAGCTCCTTCGTCCGCGCTCTGCGGATATTCTCCACTCCTCGACTCCTCCACTCCTCCACTTCTGAACAACGCTCGCTCGCATACCTACCTCTGTACCCACCCCGTGCGGACAAACAAGGCCCCGAGTCGCCGATCTTTTCTCTCTTTGCAGTATGGCGTACAAATATACACTGGCACCGTGAAATTCGCCGCTCTATTCGGAAAGATTTTTTTCCAGTTGTTTGTTCACTTTTTATTCCTTCATCCCTCCAGCCCTTTTCCTACGACTCCTCGCGCGGTTCTTGGATGAGTCGATTCGAATAGGCGGCCAAAAAGACTGTGACTTTTGGAAGACTTGTCAAAATAGCTTCACGGCGAAGGAGACGAGAAGCTCGACGCTTTCCGACCGCTTTTATACTTACACCGGCGCTACTTAAACGCGTTTAGATGGTCGATTTTCACGCGTATATATCTCGCGGGGGCTATTCCGCACTGGCGGGGTAAAGACTCGAAGAAATATAGCCACATTCCAGTCTAGAAAGTGTCAAAGTCTCGTCCGTCTGCGCGCTAGCTGTTAAATTAAATTGACTGTTTCATCGGATGATCGTTAATCATTACATTAACATACGAGACTTGTCAAATTTAGTAACCGCAACCTGCCTGCCGTGGGCGTGGGCGTGGGCTCGAATATTCTCGCTAAATTTACATCCATTGTCAAGAAGTAAACGAATGTGGAAGAAGATCTTGCGTCGATGAATGTACAAAAATGACGCTATTATAGTTACAGTCGGTTGGGTTTTCGCGAGGGTGGAAGGAGAGGAGAGCGAGAAGTGGTGACATCGGTTGATTGTTCGCTCACAGATATAAGAGAGTGTTAGTCCGCGGTTCTGGGCGCCGGAAAACAGAGGCGAAGACGTTGTATAGATTAAACGAGATAGTTTTGAGTGTTGCCAGAAGGGCCAACATTAATATTATGTGCTCCCAATGCTTTTGTGTGGGACCGCCTCGTATATTTTTGTTACCGGAGGCCTATAAGGCGGATGATACAAGCCGCCATCTTAGAAACACAAATACCGGCACGAAACCTGCGGTAATGATGATAACACTATCCAAACATCGGCTGGCCAAAAAATATAAATTTGCCGCGCTTTGAAGTTTTCAAAGCTCGGAGTCTCCGGCTCTATACAATGCTCGCGAGAATTACGCACCCATCCCCTTCCCTCCCCCTCGTGTCACTACTCTGCCTTCTTTTAAACTAATTCCCATCTCCCGTATCCTACACCCATATCCACATCCGTACCTATATCCATATCTATACCCTGGCCCCACATCTTCGTCGCATCATTTACCCCATCGACGATTCGAGCGTCAAGATTCGGATCTTTCCAATTCGGATGTTTAACCAAGTGTACTTAATAAAGGACTTACTGTGTGCGCAACGTGAAGGCTGCCGACGTGATGCTGGAAGGGAGGTGAAGTCCTTTGATGATTTCCTGCCATAGTTTTTTGTTGATTACGTCGACCAGGCCTCCCCTGGCGATGACCAGGTTGTACAATTCGTACAGGTCGAGAACGGACTTGGCCATAATCGGTAATCGGTTGATCGGCGTTCCTGCAACACGAAATACGACGTCCAGGCTGTAGGATTGTCGCTCGAAAACGAGATGAACGGTTCTGAGTCATTTGTACAAAGTTCACAGACACGTGACACCGATAACGTTGGACATACAGAATAGAATTTTGAAAAAACAATTGCTTCTGAGATTCGCACATATCCAGGTACAAGGTGTTTTAGCGGCTAACTTAATTAAATCATTTAGTTCTCTTTATGTATTTCTTGTATTTAACTGCAATTTTATTATTAACGTATCAACGTATTACTATATCATTCCTACCGTTGATGTATGCTTTTGTCCTTATTGGGTTCGCCTGTTGGGCTTTGTATGAATAAATAAATAAATAAATAAATAAATAAATAACGATAAATTAATGAGGTGTAGGGTTAGATTCGAAGATCCATCGGTGGGTGGGATCGGGACCGCGGCGTTGCGGGGTCAGGGTGCGCCGCCATCGAGAGCGCATGGACGAAGGACGATGGTCGCCATCTTGCAATTGCAGACCAGGAGAGTGGTAGGGGAACCGGCAATTTGGGGCTATCGAGAAGGAAAACCCCTCCGCAGGGTCTAGATTATTGGCCCTGCAATTATTATTGATATACGCGCCTCGCGAGGTACGCGGCCATTCGACGCGAACTCGCCCATAGGTACGGGACCCTCCGACCGAGCCGTTCCCCACAGCCCCGTGGTTTATACGTACATACGTATGTACCACACGAGCTCTGGGATACATAAACCCTCGGCACAATGTGTGCATATGGGTATGGGTATACATACATACTCATACCTGCGTGCACAATATGAATACGTGGCCGCGGTATATTCGCACACGGGTCCGTGGGGTCTGCGGGCGACTGCAATACAGCACCCATCTGCCGATAGGTCGGGTTATAAACTTGGAGAACTTCTGCAGGCTGCACATATACGCACGGATACGCGACTCACCCGATCCCAACATGGCGTCCCACGTCGCGAAATCTATCGTCTACGGCTAGGCTGACGATGATTATAGTTATACCTATAGCCTGTATATAATATAGGTAGGTATGACGATCCGGGCGCCACACTCTCGGCTCCGACAAAAGAAATTGATCGATTCTCGGGAAAGGGGTGCGGAAGTGCACCGCACCCGAGTTTTCCTATCTGCAGTTATGTATAGGTATACAATGTATGTACCTACATGATTACCCAGAATACCTATGTATGTAACGTAGCAGGGATGAGCAGCGGGTACTGCGGTACGTGCCCATAATCGAACGTGAGGAATTCCAGAGGGCAAAAGTTTTACGAACTGTCGACTTGCTCACGAAAAATAAGAAACGGAATGAAATACAACGCGTATTATATTTGTAGGTTGGCTGCAGTTATAGGCGGTCAGGACGAGTATATCTATACGTATGGATGTGTATTATTAAGTATACATATACAGAGATGCCTAGCCACTAAATGTACGGACGTGGTGTACACCTATGTGCCGTACAGCGCGAGCTCATTGTTTGCTGCGGCGAGTGTGAATGGTGGCGTCGCAGAGCAGCGGAATGAGGAGGAGAGAAGCAAAGAGAAGAGGAGATTGACCGAGGGAGAGAAGAGTAGAGAAGAGAAAGAGAGAGAAGGAGAAGGAACATTTCAGGATGCGATTACGACTTTTCTTGGTAGGGCGTCCAATCAGCAGTTATTTTTATAATGGCCGCCGTACAGACCAACGGTGGCCATTGCATGCCTCTTTGAGCGCGCCAGAGTATGTCCTTTGCTCGTAGAGTAATGCAACCGATTGTCTTCCAAACTGGCACCTCACGCCACCCGACTCCTATAATACAAGATACTCCCGCGGCTGCTGCAGCTGTACGACTCGAATTGCACCCTCACCTCGGCGATTCCCGGGCCGCGACCGACATCGATATCGAGTGGAAACTCCACGAATAGATCGGACATCGTACCGCGCGTTAATATATATAATTGCAGGTGCAGGACGATCAAGGGACGACGCTTCAAGCTTGAACGGTGAAATGTCATCCGGCTAGGAGATTATTTTGCAATTCAGGGCGTTTTTTCTTCACACCCGTTACGATTTCCGTGGAATTGAAATCCCCCCGGGATGTCGCGGTGTTCCCTTCTGACGGAACAATGACGCCGGCGAACCAGCGTGGCGCGTCAGGGGTCATCCGAATCCCGAAAGCTCCTCCGTCTTGGATTTTTTTTTATCTCATTTATTTCCCTCGGTGATGCTTTTTTATTTCGTACTTTGCGTTTTTGTTTTTTCTCTCTCCCGTTCCCTGCGAAGCGTCTCTCCTTGCGGGCGGTGGGAGAGTAATTGGTATACGAAACAATATGTTGCATTTTATGGGTTATTGTGATGGGCGACTCGGAGAGGAGTGTCCAATCTAATAATCGTCGGTTATGCTGGAAGCCTTTATTACCGAGACACACTCGTATATCGGGACACGAGCTCGCAAGGGTGGACGTGCGTTGCGGTGTGTTCCGTCTCGTGTGTTGTGCACCGTGCGGAGCATCGGCCGAACGGCGAACGGGGAATGGCGAACGGCGAACGGCGAACGGCGAACGGCGAACGCCGAAGGGTTCCCCCTCGCCCCTTCGGAGCTTAACCGAACCGAACCGGACCGCCGACGAAACTCCTGCATCACCCGCGAGCCCAAGAGCGAAACAACTTTTCCCAGAATCTCGCGTGACGGCCAGTGAATCTGTTCGATAAACTTCAGAGATCCTAACGATCCTAATAATCCGTATACTTTGCTACTTTAATACTTTAATAACTATCGCCGGGTCCCACAGGGATCGAGAACGATACGGGCCAGCCGAGCGAGCGCCTTCCCATATCGCCTCCCTCTTCTGCAACATTTCATTTACTCGCTTTTAATGGAATTCAAAGTATACACGTCCGCATTTCCATTCCCACGTAGGTATAGGTATAACCAGCTTTCTTGCACTCGATGCGCACACATCGACATTGCGCGTATCTACTTTTCCATGCACCTATTCCCGCCGCACCCCTGGATACACACAACACCTTCTCGCGCGGGAACTTACTTTGGGGAAGGTGATAGAATCACGTCCGATCACCCGAGTCCGTTATCACTGCAGGTTTTGATCTCACGCGTGACGACGCACAATCGGGCAGAAAATGAAACAATAATAATAATAATAATAATAATAATAATAATAATAATAATAATAACAATAATGAACACATTTTTATTTCCCGTTACTCTAGCTTTTTCAGATGTTCCAATAACCGAAAAATCAATGGTAAACCATAGAAAAACAATTCCTTCGTCGTTCATTCTCCGTTAATTATAAATTAGGACTAACAAATCATTGCGATCCACAACAGTTCATCTTTTGATTTTTCGCGCCTGGGGAGCGAAGACTAGGACATTATTTTAGCAGGATAGGGAAAGATTGCTACATACCTATATGAAAAGGTCTAAAATGATTCGTTTTTCTTACACTTTCAACTCATCGATTAGCTATTGTGCGTGATACAATGGAATGAAATATTAGCATTAGCATTGAAAATGCTTCCGTTTTCGGATCAGTAGTGAGGTCTGTGGGATCAAATCTTGAAATGATGCAACGGAAGCGATGCAACGGAAGTGCGTAATGAAAAGTTGAATAAAAATCTACAGATCTTGCATGTAACGCAAGCAGCTGATGCATTGAAAATGTCCTTCGTTATCTCAGTTTTCGTGCATTTTTTCATCTGAATCTCTGAATTTACATGCTGCGCTATTATTATTGCCATCTATGATTACACTACGAATCATCATTTGCACCGTGAAATCTACATTACCGAAATGTCCCTCGTTCTATTGTTTTTGTTCATTTATTTATTTATAATCTTTTTTTCACGCAGCGGTTGATTAACATGCTGCGCTATTACTATTGCCATCTATGATATGATTACACTAAGAATCATCATGTGCACAGTGAAATCTACATCACCTAAATGTCCCTCGTTCTATTGTTTTTGTTCTTTTATATTATTTATTTCTTCAACTTTTCATTACGCACTTCCGTTGCATTACTTCCGTTGCATCGCTTCCGTTGCATCATTTCAAGATTTGATCCCACAGACCTCACTACTGACCCGAAAACGGAAGCATTTTCAATGCTAATAAATCAAAGATCGAAAACAATTGAACGAGGGACATTTCGCTAACGTAGATTTCACGGTGCACATGATTCGTAGTATAATCATAGTTGGCAATATTAATAGCGCAGCATGTAAATTCAGAGATTCAGATGAAAAAATGCACGAGAACAAGATAACGAAAAACATTTTCAATGCATCAGCTGCTTGGGTTACATGCAAGATCTGTAGATTTAAATATATATATAAATATGATATTCATGATATGTGATTATCCACCGGATATATTATACTTGTTTTTTTTTACATATTCGGATGGATGTAGCTTTTCAGCGAAGTTTCACATCGATTACGACAAGGTCCCAATTTCAAGTTGAGATTTTCAGCTTCAATTCTCGTTTCTGATCATGTTTCTATGTTTCTATGTTTCCACTATCTGACAATGAGATATACCCACATATACAACCACTCTGAACACTATGCGCGCGTTTTGGGTAGTTCCGTCCCATTGTGCGGGGGGATATTGGATGCGTGACGAAAAAGTGTGAAATAATAAAATTGGCAGGGTCGAGTCGGGACGGGGGGAGCAGAAAAGGTAAAGCAAGGGGTAGGTGGAGCAGAGTTGAAGTTTCGTATGAAATACACGTGACGTTTACTACCTTACCGGCTGGCCCCACAAAGACGCAAACGTATTATAAATAGATCCCCTACGCGCGAGGAGGAAAGGAAAGGGAACTGTACGAAAGGGAAACGGATAAAAGATCACCGACGAGGGAGCGAGAGAACAACACGAACGAACGATGCTACAATCCGCGGGTTTATAATCTTGTTAGGATTTCGCGGAAATATTGCTGTAATTTACGATCCGTCGACCGACTTACCGTCACTCTCTCCCCACCCCGGAGAGCTAAGGTACTTATTTATTACCCCACCTATTACCGCTCCTTTCTATTAAGTATGGTCCGATCGCGATCAACCGATCGAAAGTACGAGCGGGAGATCGGGGGATCGGAAGAAGCTCGATTCAACCCGACATGAGAAGAAAGAGATCTTATTTATCAATAAGTGGTGAAAATCGTTTGACGAGGCGTACCTGTATATCATCTGAGGCAATTGGAGCGACGGTCGTGAACGATCCTGATATTTTGTGGGACCTGCAGAGACGGCGATAGGAGCTGGTCCGCGGTGTTTCTTTCTCACGTGATCAATGTTAACAGCTTGCTCGGGACTTTTTACGTGCGTCAAGACACGCGTTAAGGCGTGTTACAAGCTCACGCACGAAGAGTCGCCGCGGCGGCGGACGAGCGGACCGAGAGAGAGAGAGCGGTCGCGTGTTGCTAGACCTGGAGGATTCACCGAAGGATTGCCGCGGTGCACTGTAGTTAGTGCAGACGGTACGGGCGGTAGTTAAACCGCTATTTGACGTCACATCAAAGCAACGCCACATTGTTGACAGCCGCTTCTCTCCGCGGTATCGCGTTCGCGCGTCGCCTATTTGGCGATGCAAAAATAAAATATAAAAAACCCACCGAAACGAGAACGAACAACGAGAAGAAGAAGGAGAAGAAGCGGAGAGGAGAAAAGGAAAAAAAGGAAAATAACAGGAAAATAGCCGGAGAGGGTGATCCACGGTGGCTGCGTACCGGGAACGAGGACCAAGACCAAGTCAGGAGAGCCGAAACTCCGCGACGACGCTGCTCGAGCGAATCAAACAGCCTCGTAAAATCTATCAAAGCCGCGAAAGCGTTCGGGGTTTATCGCTCGCTCGATATTATTTCCAGACTTTATCGCCGTGGCACTAGAGCCTGGCGTAAGATCCGCCGTTAATACGCCTAGCTATAGCCGGGAGAGCATCTTTTGGTTATTCGTACGCGGTACGGGGCGCTGCAGCGAAGGAGACCCGGTCGACCACCCATGTCGATGGATTTCAAGCCTAGCCCGAAATTATTCAGCACCGGGGCCACGCCTCGGTGAAGATTACCGATGTGATCGTGTTTTGTCTATTTCACCCCGGTCGATTGTCCCCGGAGACACACCAGGGCCTAGACGCTACCATCCATCTCGCTCATCCATATTAAAACGTTTTGTTTTCCCAGATTATAACTCGGCTAAATCGTAGAACCCACCCACGCGCGCTCAGCCGAAGATTCCCCCGAAGGCGTTGAGGTCACCGGAGGGAATGAGGGATAACGGAGATACAATTATTTGATTGAAGAGCTACAAGTGCTCGTCGCGCCGCTAACGAGGCGAGGGCGATGAGGATATCTCGGTGTTTGTCCCGGAGATGCGATACCATGGCTCGTATAACTTTCGCGTCCTTCCACTTCGGACGTCCAAGGTCGCGCGGAACCCCTGTGCGCGATCCGATCGAAGCGTGCGGTGCGTTAAGAAACGGATGCCGTCCTCCGCGGCGGGATATAATTGATGAGAAGAACTGAGACGAAGAAAAAAACTGGCATGGAAGCCCGAGTTTGAGAATGAGAGCGATTCTTGGAAAACGTCAGCTTCCGACTGCGGGCTTTGTTGGATAACGGAGCGGCGTGGTGCAGTGACTACAACGACTCGCGCTGCGACCCGAATCTCTACCGCACGGCACACGGTGCGCCCACAGATTCGTCAAGCGCCATAAACTACCAGCCAGCAAATGTGTCTTCAGAGCATTTATGACTTTTAATAAGGCAGAAATCCCCCACCGTCGTTACGTACTTCGCGGCACCCGTGCGATGCGCACTCCGGCCAAGACTCCCGGGAAAATACCGTTTAGATCCAATTCTACGTATATCTAATTTGGATGCGAACATCAGTGGCAGAAATGAATTCAAAAAACAAAAATTCCGATTAATCATAGAACTAATGGAAAAATACTCACAATTATCACAGAATACGATCAATAAATTGTAAATAAGAGAGGAGAAATCGGATTCGAGCACTCGAGTTTCGCATTACTAAACCTGTACCGTATACTGGATGAGCTATAGCGCTTTCTGCGGTCTAAATACTTCTAAATACTTTATCAGAACAATTCAGATCCGAGTAGATCTACGTCTGCTGCGATTATTATGTATGTTATATCATTATATTTACCTGTTCCGGACTTTCCTAGATCTGAAGTAGATCTAACGATATTTGGGTGCATTTGCATTGATCTAACAAGCATAAGCATTCCAACATGACATTGAATAAGGTGAATTCGAAGCCGCGTAGATCAACCAATATGCTCGGCGATTTAGGTAGATGTACGATTTTCCAAAATTCGGATCTTCGTAGGTAGATGTGAATTAGATCCGGACTACTTTTTCCGGGCCTCGAAGCGCCTTTGCAGACTCTGAACTCTTGCCTTTTCGTCGAAGGTTGAAACAAAGTGTTGCGGCGTACGGTGCGGCAGAAGTTCCGAGCGAAGCGAGATGCGGAATCTCCGAGGTTCCAGTCGACTGCCAAATACCACCAAAGCAAACAGAGCGGTACATAAAGCGTGCGAGTCAGGTGTAACCACCGAACAGCCGGCGGCACCTTTTAGGAGATTCGGCAGAACGGTTCGGCCAGCGATATATCACGGCCCTCGGAGCGCCTGGGATTGGTATTGTTGTGAAACATTAATAACCAAATTAGTTCAGACCTAGTGCCCTTGCGCCCCGAGCCATACCCACGCCAATCGTATTTCAAATATCTCACCCCGGCTCGCGAAGCGTGAATTGACCACCTACCGACGATCGGAGGAAGGAAAAGAAAGGAATTAGGAATAGAAGAAGAGAAACGACAACATTAAGTACGTGGCGACGCGACGCGACGAGACGCGAGGACGCGGGGGAATCCCGTCAAACTTTCGACTAGCGCAATACAAAGTTTACTCAATTAATTTACCGCCTGACAGTTTACTCGAGTATAGCAAACCCCGGGTCCCGGCCGGCGTGAATAAGGGAGCCGAGGCGAGTCGGGAGAATGAGTGGCTCGTGAAGTAAACCTGCCAGTTGCCACGCTCTTCAACATGTAGAACCGCGAGAGCTGACTTAACTGTGGAGTAGAGAGTGGAGAGTGGAGAGTGGAGAGTGGAGAGTGGATAGTGGATAGTGGAGAGTAGCGGAAAACGAAGAACTGGAATGGAGAAGGGAAGCGGCAAGAATTTCGACAATTACGTGACTCGGGTGTAACTGATGATCAGCAACGGTAGGTATAAGGTGACTGGGTGGCTGGGTGGGTGGGTTGGTACGTTATTCGTTCCCGCGGAGACAGCCAGAATGTGCGCAGTCATTCGGTTAACTGGTTTTCGCGCGTTGCCAGAGGTGATCCTGCCACGTGCCGCCATCCTAATGCACCGGGATGCCTCCGTACTGACCTACCTAGCTGTCGCATCGGTCGCGGCGGCCGATGAAACATCGTGTCGGAAGAAGGGGAGGAGGAAACGGAAGGAAAACAACCAATCGCCCCCACGTACTTGGGTTTGTAACGTTATTAGGGGTGGTTTATACGAGGCCCAGTCTGCCTCGGCAGTATTTATCGTGTAGTTCGCTAAAAGGGGTAGGTATGTAGTAAATAATGTTGGGTACCGATGCCCGGAGTATATACATTCATTTATTCACGTAAGTATGCCCGAACCACGCCGTGGTGAGGCCTGTGGGGCACAGCCTTCTCCGGGGCCCGTAATCCTGACATAATCCTGGTTTAAGGCTCTCTAAAGCCAGCGGGTGGGCCCAGACGATCCTGGTCCCCGACTGGCCCCCGGTTTTTAAGATCGCAACGTAACCCCGAAAGCAAATTCGCTTTCTCTAATTCTTAGAAAAATTCTGGAAATGGTTTACGAGCGATCGGTCAAAGTCTCGTCATGCACAATGACTCTATGACCAAGTTACACCCTCTACACCCTCTATACCCTCTATACCCTCTATACCCTCTATACCGGCTCTGAGTCGAGGAACGAGGAGAGACCCGCGGAGAACGACCCGGGGAAGAATTTATTTTATGGCCGTGTTCGAATATTTACGAGGGACCTCCCAACCGCCTCGAAACTTTGATCCAATATAGAACGGTCCCTAACTTTATAATATAATAAATAATAAACAGCCCGTTGTAGCCAAAGTTATTCGATTCTCGTTGTGCGACGTTATTTCTTTACCTGTAGGTTCGTCCCCGCCTGATCGACGTGCAATTGAACTTGGCCGAACTCGGAAGCTCACAATCAAGGACAGACGAGCACGCGGTGCGTGGAGTTGGAGCGAATGTGTATACCTACATATAAATGCATAAATGCATAAATGAACGAAAACGGATGTGATTCGATGAGGAATTCGGCATCGTGACTCGAGGCGATTACGGATTATTAGGCTCCTAATCCCGATGCGCTAGCCACGCTGACCACGCGGCGGATGCGGTACACTCGATAAAACATGAATGGTCCGGAATTCCTGGTGGTATACTCGTAAGCAGATCCGGGGAGCGGAGAGGAATCGGATTTGTTCTGGTATTTTAATTTTGTCTTAATTGAATTTTATAGTTTAACGATTCTTTAACGCGCCTCGAAATGTCCCGAAGCGTCGCAATTATCTCGTATAGTATGTGCGCCCGTCGAAAAGGTCAAGACAAAGTTTGTAAGCTCGGAGGAGGACCAGCCCGAATATGAGAGGCAATCGCACTAAATTTTCCAAGCTTGGCACGCGGGCTGAGCGACGAATATACGGACTACGGAGATAGAAGCGTGGACCCAAGTTCGGGTATGTGTTCCGGTCCGGGTTAGAAGTGCTTTTAATTTACTCGGGAGTCTTTATAACTGATCCCGCGGCTCTCCGTCCACCACGACCGGGAGACCCGTCTCGTTCACGTCGATTCTCAGGAAGAGTATAAAAATATTAATTTTTATATTTAGTAGACGATAAACTCTCCACAGGTAAAACGACTCGCGATCCCAACCGAACACGTTATACTCACTACCTGACAACAACTCGTACCCGGAAACAATTGGTCACAACGTTGCCCCTCTTCTCTTCATACACTATTATTTATTATTAGTAGGTATACTACATATATTATTATGATTATTATTACTATTATTGTTATTTCATATTATTTTTATTGCAAATATTCGCGTTTGATGGAAACGAGCCACCCTGTAGATCGTATGTAAGACACGTGCATACGGGTACAAGGAGGTAGACTCGGAGTGTCGTGCTAGAAGCTAGTTAGTAGGCAGTGTACGTGCCTCTGGGACAAAATACGGAATAATAAAGAAAATGAAACGCTTATTGCCCGAAGCAAATCACGCGACGTCTTTTGTTGCAGTAGCTCGGTGCAGCCGAGTAGGAAATGTACCGACTATGCCGGGCTGCTGATTGACTAAAGGGCCGTTTAAAGGTACCTCTGCACCCCGCAGAGAGATGGGTGTTCCGCGGACGAAGAGCAAATAGTGTGCTGCATGCACAGGTGTAAGCAAACCGTTGCTCAGGAATCGTCCGAATAAAAATATCTTTCACTTTGAGCGAATAGATGCGCTGGGACTTGCGTATAGGTAATACTTGTCATACTTGAAATACTGGTAATGCTTGTGTATAACTTTTACGCACGCGCCTGCAAAGTTGCGTTCGCACACGTTCGCGGCACCCAACATGGCCCGAGCCCGCGATAAAATCATCGTGCATAATGAAAGGTGGCGACCGTGTATAAAGTTCGATCCCGAGGTTATCGGCAACTGAGCAGATGAGATAATTATTCGATCGGAGACGCGTCCGAAAAAGCGCGCGTGGATACACTCGTGCAGTGTCGCAGGCTCGGGATCGGTCGGTTATTTGCGGCGCTCGGAGCCGTGTAGGGTTTAACAAGTTTCTACTAAGAATTTATTGTAATTGTTGAACGGCGAAAAAAGGTATAACAGATGCGACTGGTAGATATGAATTACATTAGAAATTGAAACTCGTTCGTCGTCCGCGCTCGCGCGAGAAGAGGGAAAAAATGAAGCAAAACAATGGAACTGTACCCGGTGCAGGAGAAGAAGGCGAGATTTGCATATTAAATGGCTCGAGATTTATAACAGCTGGCTCGCGAAATAGCTGGTAGGAATCTGTCTGTCCCTAATAAATAAAATACCCGGCAATATACTTACTTCGCACTTCGTTCCCTCGATCAAAACGTGTCAGAGATGTCCGATCAAGTTGTATTCGTACGTACTACGTAGGTATGGACAATCACGCGACGCTAATAAATCCACAAGCTCTTCGTCTCTTCGGGACACGACGGCCAAGGAAACATCGACGACCATGATATTGAAGGCTCAAAGAATAAAGTCTCCTACCAATTTCATTCGGATTCGCGAACCAAGTCTATTTCTCCCACGAATTATCCACCGACCACGAGAGCCTGTAATGGATAACGGATAATGGATAATGGACAATGGACAATGGATAACGCGGAGAAGGGTAGCTGGGCGGGAAGGGATAAGCGATATAGGGGAACGGAAAGAAGATGAGAAGGGAGGAGTGTTGATAGCAAACACAAATTGGTGCTGGCTGGACTAATAGGCTGCGGAGGTAGGTGATGAATGGTCGTTTATGTATCTATATACTGCAGGGCTATATACGTGGCACGCATATAGGTGCGGACGTACACACGCGTCGGTGCGCTGGTTCGGCGGCACATGCACACGCGAGAGCCGCGTCGAGGTGTTATGTATTACGTTAGTGTTGAATTATTGTGCGTGGTGCGTGGGTCTGGCACCGGCACAATAACTGACCCCGCGGGGGGGCCCACCGTCGCCCGGGCCCGACGCGAGTCCGAGTCCGAGTCCGATTCCTCGCGGAGGAATATTAACCCTCCGCGCTTCGCCCACAACGATAGATCTGATAAAGATTTCCAAGATTTAATTCCCGTGTCTCGTGAAAACGAGGAGCGAACGAGGATCGAGACGAAATTAACCGAGATGAATCATTCGCGCCTCGTTTGCTGATTTCGTTTATTCGCTGTTTCCTCACACCACGCGACCATCGACGAATCGAGAAATCGACGAATGGCCTACCCAGAGACCCAGAGACCCAGAGACTCGTTAAACCGGGTAGAGGATCGCTCCGATCTCGAACCGTGAAACGACACGCGTCGTGTTGATCTAAACCTCTATAATTATTGCCAGGGAGGTTAGGGACAATAATAGCATCATCTCCGACTCGGCGTAGGACCAAAAAGGGGTGGAGAGGAGGCAGCAGGGTGGAGAAGACAGAGAGAAGTTGGTCGGCGGGGGGAGGCAAGAGGCTTGACACATCTCCCAGCGGTTGATTGATGGACGAGTCCGCCATGTTTATAATTAGAGGCCTCGCGTTTCCGGTCTGTCGCTAACGCATTTGCTCAGACCGTTTCTCAGCCCCGCGACTGCACGACACTCGGTATACTCGGAATCATCGCGCACAATTTCGAATTAACGGTACAACGGTGTGAGGGTATCGTGTCAACTCTCGATTCGCAAAGGCCATCGGTCGGATCGAAAGGTTGGCGGAGAATCTACATATAACCGAACCGATCATTTCGTGGTACGGCGTTCAATTTCAATGACTGCAGGCCGAGGACGGGGCGAGTTACGAGTTCAATTGATACAGGAATGACGTTGGCACGGGAATGGCAAGTTGACAATACAAACGTTGCATAATACACGGTATACGTGTATCAACCGGCTGGTCAAGCCTCTCGCGCGATCTATCGTGCTGCGAGCTTGCCTCGGGAGGAATTAATAGAACAAATATTAGCACTGGTGATCAACGATTGACGCAGATTCGAGGCTCAAATTATTCATTCGAAGCAAACACGAACGACATATCCGCGGCCATATACTTATTGCGATTCGCGGGAATTGACGCCGCCGATAGATAATTGTCGCGTGATTTCCTGCAGCCGTGCCAAGACTTGGGCTGAAAAGAATCGGAAAACAGAAAAGCGACCAGACACAAGAAAGTACCGAGTATAAACTATAAAGAAAACGAAGAGGCCGAACACACCGCAGTGTTGAGTACGCAGCGAGACCCTCGTTATTAACTACGTAGTCGACACACCCCTATAATACACCTACCATACTGTATATTTTCCTCGTAAAAAACTAACGGACCGGAGAACTGTTACTGATAACGTAGAGGCTGTTCTAAGCGACCGTGGACACGTGTTTCCGTAGCCCGCATCGCGCCGTTTCCCGTGCACGTGGATTCTATGGACCACATCCTCAGGTGGCACGGACTAACCAACTGTCAAAACGGTCCGTGCGAACCGAAAGGCAGTCGTACGTGTGCGTTACCGCGTGTGACGATCTACACACACACGTGTACATACGTACATACGTACTTGCATATCATCAGACATGTTTGCACGTCTCCCACATACCTAGACGGTAGTATAATCTAGGTGCATAGGTCTAAGGGTGCTCTGACTCTACTCACCACGTTTCTGCATGTAGCTGAAGAGGTCGTCCAGGAATTCCTTACGTTTTGGGTCATCGTTGATCTCGTACAGCTGCAAAGTAAAAATGAAAAAAAATTTTGTCAACGACACGTAACAACAGGTAGTCCACGTTCTGATCGGATAACCACAGCCCGGAGCAGCGATGAGGTTCCGAGATCATGGCGGCGTTGCAAAGGCTATAGGTATATTGTATTTGCGAAGCGTTATTATAGGCATTATTTATAGATTGTATTTCATTCATTAACGTCCCTGTCCCAACCCACACCGCCTTATCGCACACTAGCCTTCGGGTCTCGTAAAGAGTATACTTTTGCTACGAGGTATAAAGAAGTCTTACAATAATTAGTCGCGCATCATTACGTGCTTGTTACTGTCAAAATTAGTTGGGCGAGGCACGGGTCGAAGAATTAAAGATATCTAGACAGACTCGCGATGAGATTCACGAAGCGGTAAATCTCCGGATGACAAACCTGTACGAGTTTCGCAGGTGATGAACAAAAAAGGAACTGGACGTACCCAAGGATCAGAGAACGAATTCGTCTTTTTAACGGCGACATATACCTACACATCGATATCTGTTAACGATATCTTGGCAACGTTATAAAAAATCAAGGGTTTCCCTTCGCAGAGTTTAGTGTTTATAGAGTGTAGGTTCCTCGTAGCGCGGGTACTCGAACTAATTAATAATAAAGCTACCCCAATAAAAAGAAAAGGTCCTACCGTAAGGACGGGGTAAGAAGACGAAGAATCTGGGAGGGAGAAGGGAGAAGGTGAAGGGAGGCGGCGTACGGAGCCGAGCGCATGGTGGCCGAGCCATGGACAGATTACTTAGCCCGGGTTATTAATGATTCCGTTTAACCCACCGCTAACCCCTTCCCTGGCTTTCGACCAAAGGAAACTAAAACCCCCAGGGCAAACAGGACGCATTATCATATTTGTTATGTACGATGTGCTATATCTAATTCGAAAGCTTTTAATTGCTTTTATAATACAGGGGGATTCCCCGGTCCGTCGTTGGTAGATCTGCCCGTGATAATTTATACTTAACACGTCGCCGTTCACGGGTCCTGGCCCAGCCTGGCGGACCGCATTGCGCCCGGATCGGTGCCTTTGCCCCAGCCTCTGCCATCGCACCCCTGGAGGGGCTTGATAATTAATTTATAGTATATATACTCCAAGCTTGTATCTCACGCGCCTTTTGAATTATTACAGATTTCTCGCACCCTGGCTCTATTGTCTCCGCTTGTTTCAGTCCATCCACACCAACGAGTGAAACGAGAAGCTTGCGCCCGTCTCTCCGTAAACTTGCGGGGCTTGACATTTTTCATAAAATTAGCCATTGGCGCGATTGCACGGGGCAAGCAGCGTGCGTGTTTCACGGCTCCTATGGATTTACAACTAATTACTTCGAGGCAACTAATTATCCACGTACCTATATGTATGCCTCCGTATTATAGATGCGCGAGCCCGTCGAGGCCTGACAGTGGTAGGACTTTTACGATTCATGTACACGTACACGCGCAGTTTGTGCACACATACGCGTATCCATACCCATTCCCATTTCCATTTCCATTCTCATTCCCATACCCGTACGCAAGCACGCCGGTACGAAGCTCACCCCGTTCCGTTTTCCCGGCAACGCCCCCGCATAATATTGGTCTGTGTATTGTACAGATGGAGGTACTCTTATGCGGTGCCGTACCGATGCGATATGCATTATATCCGCCACATAGAGTGCATCCCAAGAACGGGGCATTTCTCAAAAGCATTTTGTACAGTTTTCTTTGGGAGTGTTTTTTTCTTCAATTTTCCTTTTTTATTATTATTAGTTTTTTGTTCTTTTTTCTTTGCCGCGAGAAGCTCGTTAGAGAGGGCATCGAAGAGTTGCGGAGGAACGATGGAAAGAGCACGAGAGCCCCAGTCCGACCAGCGAGTATTGATTGATCTGCCGTTAAGCAGGGACTGACTGACGAGCCTCTTGCGCGAAGAAGAACGAAAGAGAAGGTGGGAATATGGGAAAACGGGAAGGGGGGGAAAAAGGACCCCCAAAGTTTTTTTAAAGCGAGGATGGTGTGGTTGTGTTTATTTCGAA
>JAFFZH010014947.1:0-152260 GCA_018420115.1 Euura saliciscinereae | reverse complement strand
GGGGGGGGGGAGGAAACGAATAAGGATGGAATTTGCTCTCGAAGATTCATTTGCTTCATTCCCGACGACTCCGCCCTCACGGCCTCACTTCCACTCTTCTGTGGCCTGATAGACGAACGCGACGGATGATCGTAATCACCCCGAGTCTCTTATTCGTCGACCTTTCCTCGGTCACTCATTGCATCATGTATTTTCTCTCTTCTCTACTCGACTCGACCATTTTAAGTAGGATACCTATAGGAGAAATATGGCGAGACGATAGCAAAGCCCCGGCCGCGGCATGCACGCGGAACGTGCGTGCGAGTACATTGTAAACTAGGCATCTTATCACTTTTCCGCCCCTCGGTACAAAGCTCTTTTTGCCACACACAGCTAGCCGTAACGAACAATAATTATTGATGCTCAACTTTTTTCGCGGGACAGAGATTGCGATACGGAGCACCGAGTAGGTATAAGGCACACCGCACTCTTCCTGGCCATTGTCGATCACTGGCCCCGATAACCAACCGTTTAACCATAGAAACCGTGGAAACAGTAGTAACGGCGGTACCATCTCTCGCAAATTATCGTACACACACCTCGCGCCCCTACCACAGCAGCTTTCCCGGTGGGAGACGGTGGTGACAAGCGACGAGGGACGAGCTGGTGAGGTATGTACATAGTACGTGGATTCGAGAACGAGAACGAGAACGAGAACGAGAACGAGAACTGTAATGACAGAAAGATCTCGTTGGATAAGAAAAGTGCACAAGTTGGTGGTGTATAACAACAATACGATGATGAATAGTAAGAATAAAGTGAAATTTCCACCCGACTGCCTCCTTGTAAAACACGGCTCGATCCTTATTTTCTTCTATTAAGTTAATTATGTAATTGGTTGTATGCACGAGTACCTGCTCCTGCCTCCCACAAATGCATAGGTGTTGCCGCTGCTCGTTCGGCAAAGTAGGCTGCGGCCGGGTACACCGTCGTGCCTACCTACGCCGTACGTACACACACACACGGACATACGGACAGACGGACACACGAGTACGCGGCAGCCTCGAGTCAACTTCCGGTAGTAAAGTTTTAAGGGCTAGCCTTCCTACCGCGTGACTTACGTAAGGCCGCGTTACCCCACCACCGCCGTACTCGGTCCTCGGAGATTTCGCCGAGATACGGACGCTGGTCGCTGAAATTCCCATTTATGCAAATACCCGCGTGCGTCGTGTTACCCGTGCTCGCGATCGAGAGCTCCGCTATTCGGATTCATCGGGGCTGGGTGTGAAGATTTCGAGAAGCGAACGAACCGCGTGATACGTTGGCACGGAGAAGATAAGAGATCGAACGCAGCGAAACGAGGAAATCCGCTCGCTGCGGCATCTGCAATCTAGATCCAACGTTGTAATATGCAAGGCAGAAAATAATGGCGCCAGCTTTGTCCGCCAATGGCGAGGTTCTGCCGCACGACGAGGTCTAAGTATCACAGATAGCGGAGGCAATTATAATTATTATGACGTAAATACAGGACGGCCGTTATGGTCCTATAAAATCTCCATACCAGCTATCAATGCGTGGACGCGCCGCTTGCGGTAACCATTTTGCGTACAGAGTTCGCCATTTGCCTGAGACCCTCCGCATTCATATGCACATGCACCACTAATGCATATGCATGTGCAATAAATACAATAGCGTTACTTCGTATGCACATCAATCGGCCCAACGCCGGTTGCCGAGGACTCGCCGCAATGTTAATACCCACTTGTTTCAAGCAAAGTCCGGTCCAAGGACGCGCCGCGGCCAGCAGGTATCCAAGGTGAATCGCTTGAAATTCGCCACGTTAAATTCACGTCAGCCATGCAGTATGTATGCGGTACCTGTGTAACATATGGGGATGTCCACGTCAATTCACCTAGCCTCTAGACCGCAACATTTTTTATTTGCTTCGTCATTTTTTCTGTTGTTGACCGTTCTCTAAAACATTCTCCGGTTTTTTTCAGATTTTTCTGACAAACCCATTTTGAGTTATGATTTTTTTTTCGACCGAAAAAAAGGACTATTTTTTGGAATCTGAAAAAATTCACAAAAATCGTATGATTAACGTAGAACAGTCTCCCGCTCGCGAAAATATGGGTCGAATTGTTCTTATATTTTTCTACCCGATCAAAATTTTTTTTACCACTTTTTATCCACTCATAGATCTATCAATACCATTTTTGTACTGGAATAATGAAAAAAAAAATGAATTCAACTGGTTGGTTATAAGGAATATTAATGCGATTAAATATTCAATATGACAGGAATCAAATGTGCAAAAAATTATTTGAATCAGAGTGTACATCCCAGGAACGATTTATCACCCACTGAAACAACCACATCTTATTCTTGGCATAGTGAATATTTAGAAATACAGTTTACAATAACAGTTTAAAAATAGTAATGATATATCTATGGGTGGATAAAAGTCGTGGTTTTAGCGTTTTCTTAACAAAAAAAAAAAAGTTTTGATCGGGTAAAAAAAATATAAGAAAAATTCGGCCCACATTCTCGTGAACGGCGGACTGTTCTACGTTAATCATACAGTTTTCGTGAATTTTTTCAGATTTCAAAAAATGGTCCTTTTTTGTCGGTCGACAAAAAATCATAACTCAGAACGGGTTTGTCAGAAAAATCGGAAAAAATTCAGAAAAATGTTTCAGAGCAAGGACAACAACAAAAAAAAATCACGGAGCAGATGAAAAATGTTGCGGTCTGGAGGCTAGGTGAATTGACGTGGACAGCCCCATATACTTCGATTCTATAGGTAGGTGTTCGAATTCGACGCCGGGGAATCGGAGCGAACGATCGGAGGACAGATCCGGGCGAGGACTCGTAATAAGGGGCGCGATGCGCCTCGAGCTTCTCTATTCCCGGCTAGGGCTAAATCAATCGGCTTTATTTGCCCGATATCTCGGCCCCCGGATAAAGATAAATCCTCCTCTAATCTGATGAGGTCTTTTCCACTTGTCCACAATTCCCTTTTCTTTGCCAAACCGCGTCCACGCTGGGTCAAGCTTTGCGTCGGATCGGTCCGAAATTCGTATTATTTGTTCCGGTCGCTCCTCAAATGATCGTGTTGGATAGATGTCGAGCATCCTCGGTGGAAAATTGTCGTTGACGACTCGTATTTTCAAAACTCCTGCCCGCATACGTATGACATAAGCGCTGTAATATGTACGACGTAATTATACTATGGTCCGCGGTGTGCGATCAAATAATCGAATCGATAAAAAGTTTGTCACGTTTCCGAGAAACGTGTGAAGCGAGAAAATGGCCTGAAAGGCTGTAGTTGGAAACGAAATATAAAAATGTGTAATAATGTTGTAGACGTCGGCGGCACAAAGAAATGATATTTAAAGAAATTAGAGGGATCCCCGTTGGCCCCTGTCCTCTGGTATACCGGGTCGACCGTTCCCTGTTCCACCCCGTCGTCCCGGACCGCGCTGCGCCGATAGAATCAAATTTTATACCCGTAGCTGGAAATATTAAATCGCACCTAAAAGTCACGTTTCATGTTGGCCGCCTAATAACCTTTGAGGACTTTTTCATACCTCTTTGCTCTTGCCCAGGCCTGTCCCCGCCATCCCCACCATTTCTAGCCTCTTTTTCTGTATTTTTATTATTTAGCTCAGCCTTTTTACTTTTTTCCCCTTATTTTTGGTACTTTTTTTTCTACTTTTCCTTTCTCAGTCGCGGTGGGCGGCCGAACCTCGCGCAACCCGCACTATAGTGGTCTATAAATGTTTTAAACTCTTCGAAACGTTTCCCCGTGCGGTACTTGATCGTTAAATCCGAATTACATAACATTTTACGCTCCACTAAATTCTCGGCAACAACTTTTTTCATCCCCGATTCCGATTCCGACTCCGACTCCGCTCCTCTGGCGCGATCTTACGAGCGCAATCTGCGTTGGCGACAAAGTCCATCGGGATCAAACGAATGAATAAACTTGAACCCGCGTTTGAACGACTCGCCGAATGGAACTAAATTAACCCGGGTTCGGCGTCAATTTACCGCGCAAGTGCTAAAATCGAAAATTACGAGACAACTGACAGCCGGCCTCTGCCTCGGGTGTCTCCTCGAGGTTGGGCAGGTACGCGGTTGCCCGTGTGTGAGGTGAATCGCGACGCGCACACGCCTGCAGGGTTCGCGAGCGAACGACTCTGCGTGGAAGGTGCAACGGACACATTGTAGCAAAGCTTCTTGATTGCAGCGCTTGGCCCAGCCGACGACTGCAACTGCCTCGGCTCGCTGCCCATCCATTCTTTCATTATTTATGATTTGATTTATTATAATCGAACCTCGGACTCATTTGATCCGCACCGGCGTAACTCCGGCCGTACCCTTCCATCTCTCACCCTCGCCCCCGCCCCCGCCCTCACAGTTGTGGACCTGAATGCGCGAGTCAACTTCGGATTGTAATACAAAGTCGAAGCCCGCGAAGGACCCGTAGAGCCACTTGTGTAGAGTCGTATTTTATACGTCGATCCTCGGCACATTAATTGATCCCAACACCTCGGTTCGAGCGGTGGTATCCGATGTATCCAGGGAGCGCGATGTCTGATACACGTTACACACGTTACACAAGACACGCGATCAGATATCATCGTGTATAAATTACGTCCCCGGGTGTGAAGGAAAGGCCGACCGAATCGTTCAGCGACGTTCGTAGGAGAAAACGAGGGCGAAGTGACGGTGGCGTTAACGGGGTCTGCGGTGTTTACGACGAGACGAGGGTTGAGATGATAACTCGGGTGCAACGCGGGCAATTAGCTTGGAATTTTCTTATTAATCTTATGGTACAATGCTCCCGAGGACCCGCTCAACGGCCCGTAGTTAGCACTTGTTTGGAAGAGGGTTATTACGTATATGTTAGTCGGTGTTAAGAGCTGCTCGTCGATACTCCGAGAAAGCAGGCAGGCAGCCAGCCAGCGAGCATAGGCATACAGTGCAGCGGTGGTTACTCGACAAACAGAAGCGTTGTAGGGACAGGGCCGCGAGGTCGCCGTCCACATAGCGCTCGCTTGTAAACAGGCGCTAACTAAGAGACCTGTAAGAGAGTCGAGATTATACACAGGCCATAATAATATCAGTACTTCCTTCGCTTCCAAGTCCTTCTCCAGTTCGGTCCTCCGCCCTCCGGTCCTTTGTCACTTAACCTTTACGAACCGCCGCGGGTATATTAATCCGTGTGTGAACCCCGGTCGACCTGTACCACAATTGTAAACGATTCAATCCCGCACCCGGCCAAGGAATACCTTAATGAGAGGGTGAAGACTGAAGGCTGATTGAAATTCACCTCGAGCGGAGGAGCATCTTTGCTCCATTTTCGAGTTCAACAGGCTTGCTCGGAGAAGCAACAACAACACGTGTCCTTGATCGAATGCTGTTACAGTTTCGGTCCACTGATAACCGATGAGTGTACGTTACACGAAAGTTGCGAAAGGCGAAAGAGATGATGCACTGCTGAAATATTTTCTCGTAGAATCAAGGGTGCCTTATGTATGTATGTACACATATATTGAAGAGGTGTTCGTATACAAATTTCTGTCGGAGGAAAGACAACGGCGAGTCTTGTCGAGGATCACAATCCCCCTGGTCGAAGCTAGGGGAGGGCATGGGAAGCCGTGGCGAGTAGTCAATCACTCGAACAGAGAGAAATCTAGAGAGTTTTCTCATTCTCTTATTAACAAGGAAGCGAAACAAATCGCACTAGCCTGCTAATCGTGCCGGCACACAAGACCGAACCCGACCGTCGACGGTGGTTTGCCTCGACGACCCAGGCTCTCCTCAACTTCTCAACTTCTCAACTTCTCAACCACCTCCTTGTCTCGGTACCGCGTTGTAACCCGTAAGACGAGTAAATGTCTCATCCGCCATCTTTGTTGTTATTTGAACTCGCCGCGTTATTTCTCTGTGTGCACAGGTCGCGATGTCCGAAAGGTGATGATTTCGAATCAAGTCGAGCCACGGTAATTCACTCCGCGGAGTCGGGTGGAGCCGAGTGGGCAGTGATTTATAAAATTTATACGAATTTGTGTGAGGTTTATTAAAAGCGAGTGAAGCGATATTTTTATACATTTTACGATCTCGGATACTCGATAGATCATTTGTTGACGTACGTCTGGCCGCGACTGACGTATCTCGGTTCTAAAATACGCGTATAAAATTCCCGGGGCGCCCGATTTCGTAGACTTATTCAATAAACTAAGAGAAACGCGCAATACCCGTCCCGTCGCAGCGCGCTCGCGTACGTTTTCCAGATACACCGCATCGAGTACACAAGAACGTTTTTACGGCCTTTTCGCAGACGCCGAGGGGCTGGACGGCCTCAGAGATCATTTATTAATAAAATCGCTCCGTCGAATGATACACCGATGCAGGTATGCACAATGTAGCTGCGCGACAACCCGTGGGCAGAATTCCCGGCGGGAGGAATCGAGCGATTCAATCGAGGATACCTCCAAGTATCGCGCAGGTGCCGGGACAAGGGAAAGGGGAAAAGGGAAACGGGGAAAGAGGGAAGAAAAGTCGATCGAGGAGGAGACGGAGGGAATAGGAATTAGGGGGCAGAGACTATGGTTCAATCAAAATCCAAACGGCCGAGGGTCCTTTATGTATGAGCAGCGCATCGGCGCGCGAGGCCCGAGACGAGTTTGAAAAGTTTTAACGGGCAAATTTGAGCATAGGTAGCCAAAGAATAAATAAAATAAAATGGCTGCCCCAAAGAAAGCCTCTTATAATGAGCGGCGGCGGGCAGATTATCGCGCGTTAAACTTTTATAGACCTGATTTTCATTTATATGTTAAACACGCTATAACTCCAAGTGGGCCCCGTGTGTCGGTGGGCCCTGCCGAGGTGGGCATACGGGGGTACGGGGGGACGGGGGGACGGGGGACGCGCGGGGTTTATTGGGTTTTATTCCTAACAGATGAGCGCTGCGGACGATATTATAAAACGATCGTCAGATATTCCTGGGCCCTTAAGGCCCCCGAGGACCCGCTCGCATCTCTATATAGATGCCCTCGAGAGCCAAGAGCCAAGAGCCAAGAGCCAAGGGCCAAGAGCCAAGAGCCAAGAGGCTCGACGTGACGACCGCAGATCTCTTTAACTAATCGCTTTCTATAGTTATTGAAATGCGCTCTCGGGTATCCGATCGGGAGATGGAGATCAACTCCGGGGGTACGACGACGATCCTTTCCCTCTGATCGTATATGCAGTTTACTCGCCCTCCCGTGGCATCGGGCGCAGGACCTATATCTATAAATACCCGCACACATAAGACCCGAGTGTATACACGAGTACGACAGAGGCGCGCTTCTATCACCGCGGTGCACTGTATACAAAGCGTTTCCGAATGATAAGTACATACACGTATACGCGTAAACGCGCTAAGTGAGTGGATGGAAAACAACACCGGAAAGCTTGGTGTGTCTGAAGCGGTCGTAAACCTTCGGGAGTACCATTATTCGACGATTCGCTTCTGTTTAGGTGTTGGGGCAACTGGTTTTTTCAGAATTAATCGATTCACAAAAAATTATAGTCGTGGTACAATAACTGCGATTGAAAACGCAGAGATTATCTTTCCCGTGCGGTGGTATAAAGATCGGTCCGACAGGTTCGGTACAATAGCTGCATTCACGGCACTGGAAACGCGCATCGAAGGCGGGTGTCATAATCGACCGGCAACAAGAACGTAATATAGAAAACGCACCTTTTCCAACAAGTTCATCGAAGACTCGCCGAGATTTTTCATAATTAGGTATCAAGATATTCCGTTACGGATACTGGTTAGCTGGTATCCACTGCACTGTACGAGAAACCCAGGAATAAAGTTGAAACACCGTCACTTTCACACGCGTTAGGTCACATGGGCACTATGGTCACCGTTTTCGGGCGTGTCTCAAATATTCGATAAATTTTTATGCAACTACTTTATGACACCGGAGTAATTGGAGCAGCAAAACTAATTGCATCACGCCCAATCATAGAGCGATCGACTCGTTGCGACACCAAGAAAGAAAAAAAGAGAGAGAAAAAAAACTAATAACTGAGCGAGGATAATAGTGGCGAAGTGCAGCGTTTGTACAGCGTCTCCGCCTGTTTCGAGTTAGCGACGCTTTAGGTTGGCGAGTCTCCCCAACGACTGGGCGCCTCGGCCGATTTTAAGGGCTTCGAGTTTCACTGGCATTGGAATCTCTTCGGGGTAGTTTAGCTTGGTTTAGTTCCAACCCAAATCCCCTCTCCATCCATATTCGAACCTCTGTTTCAACCCTCGCCAACCGGCCGCAGTCCGCACTTCCAGAGATATCAGCCCCCCTCACCCCTGGCCCCCCGCCGCAGAGACACGCCCGTTCCTTGCCTGTGCAGAGCTTGGCACGTTCGCCCCCCGAGATTCAGGTATATAAATTTTATCTGGTCAAAAATCAATTTCAGATCCTTCCCTTGAATACGCCTTCGAGATTTCTACGGTGGAACGTGGTTTTATTTACCGAAACTGACCTTGGCACAATCGGGGACTTGATTAACGAGACTTTATTCTACCTGACAATTGTCTTGAAAGGCTGGAGGGATTTGAAAATCTGGCGAGGACCGTGATCGAAAGGAATTGACGAAAGAAACGTAAATCATTATAATTATCCGGTGATTGAAATTGATTGTTGTAACGAGAAATGCTCGCGGGATGATATACCTACATAATGAGGTTTAGTGGATCGTTATTCAGCTGCGGTTCGCCAAGTTAGAAGGAGGAGATTATGGAATTCAAATGTTTAGTAAAAAGAGACGGAGCAAGTTTTCCCAGGATTAATTCTCGCACCCGTCCGTAGGTATAGGAAGGTATACCTTCGCCGTTGCAGGTTCGCCGGCTACTACCTGAGCCAACGGTGGGCGATGCTCAGCAAATATCTCTCTAATCCAGGCTGAGTAGAAGATGAAGGGAAAGAATTACCGTATTTTACCTGGTCCCGGGGAAATTTATAACTTATTAACCGAGCTGCAAGTACATTGTTCCAACTCTTGGGACTTCCGAGAACCGACCGGTCATCATTTGACAATTGGGATTAGACCGTCGACGGGCTACAAGTCCAGATCGGAGCAGATTCAAACTCATTTCTGTAACAAACCCGCTTAACATTAAGCTCCGATAATTTAGAATCCCGCGACGAGACATACCCAAGCCGTGCGGTTGTTGAAATTATTTATCGAGCCTTTCGAAGCTTTCTCTCCGTGTGCAGGAGAAATACCGGCACCCCCGCCATGACCGTGACGCCAATAAAGGCATAAAAATGCGACGAAGGGATGAGTCAAGGTCTCACTGTTAAAAATTTCTGTTGCAAATTTACAACAGATGTATAGGAAGCAATATTCGGATTCGGTATTTTAAATTTACTACACATTTTGTTAGTACTTTTTGAGGTCTTGTTTCGCACATTTACTATATACTATTGTTGTAAAGTCATCAGCCATGAGTGAAAAAATTTAATAACACGGATTAGCATTATTGAATTGATGAATAGCAATTTCAATGTTCGAATGTATGAGATTTGTTATTGCACTGTAAAAAGTGTTTATTGGAAATTCACTGAAATTTACTACACTGGTTGAGTAACTATGTGGCGAATGTACCTTAACACTGTACATGAACAAAATATGTTTAAAAAAGGTTTTCAATCAATTTTAGGCATTATTATTGAATGCCAACGATGTTTTGACAGTTTACGATCACCCTAAACATATGAAAACGCAGATTTTTTTGTCCGAAAAACACCGCTGTGTTGTTTGTCCTAACCGGGATTCGAACCGTATTCGCTCGCTCGCTCGGATTATGAGTCGCACGCCCTACCTACTACGCCAAACTAACTCATGACAGGGCTCGACTCCATGTGACAGATACCTATACAATCGATGGTGAAACACAGTTGATAAAACATTATCACAGTAATATATTACGTAGTTTCTTATCAATTGATAGCTCAACCCCAGATGCATTCAATTACTACGCAAAATTAGTAAAATTAGAAATTACCTATTCATTTCTTGAAATTAATATTCATACTGATAATCTTACGAATTTGCATACATTTGACACATTACTGATTCGTGCAAATTGAAAAAAAATCCAGAAGATGCAAACAGCCATTCGGAATATTTAAAAAATGCTACGATTATTAAATCATCCGGTAATATCAAAATACGTTGGAGCGATTTCAGAATTGAGTTGAGTAAAGTTCGAAATTTGATTACAATATTAAAAATCACTTGCGTCAAATTAGAATTCACTTTTGGGAATTTCCAAATCGAATATAGTAAAATTGACAGACGTGTGTAGTAATTCCGTTTGATTCACTATATTTTTTATTTCCACACAGTGTAATCGAATCTCCTTAGACGAGGGTTTGGTAAATTTAGTAGAATATTCATCGAATTCAAAATACTGTGCTGTAAATTTAGAATTTTAGAAAATCTAGAAATTTAGCAAATTCAAAACACGGTTTCGTGGTTTTCCGTTCAAGTTTCGTAAAATCCAAAATTTGACTGTAAAGTCAGAGGAAAAGCTTAGTAATTTAATTTCCCACGCCAAAATTGTAATTTTGCACCACTTTTGTGTAGTAAATGTGTCGTAAGTTGACAATCATTTTTAATATTCAATTGATATAATACCGTGCTCCGTCCGTGCCCTTTCCTGACCCACGGGGTCCCCAGAGTTATGAACGCGTTCGGCCATCTGGACCTGGATACAAAAACTTGAGACACGACACGTCTACGTTTACGTCTGTACGTACGTACGCGACGGGCGTGTTTCAATCGCTTTGAATTCCTGATAGGTTGAGTAATGATTATATCATGGGCGATAGGCGAAAGACGGAGAGAGATGGAAAGCGAGCAAGAATAAGACGAAACAAACTACAGAGCCGCGGAGTAAGTACCCCGTGGCTTTGACGTTGTAATCACGGGTGATTTGTCCGGGATTTAATTCCCGTTTAAACTAAATCCCCGACCTTGAAAAATGATTTTTCACACTCCTGTTAAGGTACTCGTTCCATTATCTCACAATTGCGACTCTTCGAGTCTTTTGTAACGATTTACTGGCAAGTATACGCTGCGAGCGCCCGGCCACCGGCACACGTTTATAACAAGAGCTTAGTTTATGACCTCGTAGGCTCTGGCACTTGGCACTTGGCACTGTCTTAACACCGTTATATACCGTTGCTTTGGGCATCAGCCTTCCTATTATCTCACCAGCTTACCGGCGCCCTTCCTTTCCCCAGCCACCTCCTCCGCTCCTGCGCTCCTTCTCTCGGCCTTATCCTCCTGTTATAACTTTTAGATAACCGATAGACAACCCGCGGGTGCGGGGGCCCCACTACGCTCTACGCGACCACATTTTTTTCAGGAAGGACGTCGGCCAGGTCGAAAGTTGCAGGATAACCCAGAGATCAATATCAAGACCCGCGTGTTCTGTTATTTCCTCCGAAATTACGAACGTCAGGTACGTAGGCCCGTACGACCGGGAGCAGGGAGGGAAGGTGGCGCGCACTTCTGGCACAGCGTACCTACGTGTATGGTAATTTGCGCCCACGCGAATCGTTTTCGCCGTTATTGGATTATTCGGTGTGAATCGTAAATCTCGGAGAGCGGCACCCTTGCACCCTGGCACCATAAACACCCTCATCCCTGCGTCGACCATCTTAACCTGACCCACCCACTCGGCTGGAGTACCCCGACCGGTAGATATCGGGTCTCGCAAGTTATACGATATGTAACCGGGCTGCGTCGAACGTACGCTTATTCCATCGGAATCGTAGCGATGCGCCGAAGAGTCGAGGACTCGTCATCCCTCGTTGAGAGAACGCTCTTTCACGTTCTAACAAGGAGTAGTAGCGATTATATTCTAATGCTAGCTGGAAATATTTAGGCCTGTTCGGTATACGGCGAAGAAGCTCCCAAGAGTCGAGGGGGCTGATATGAAGAGCCGGTGAGCAGAGAGCGAAGCAGGGCGAAGGGGAGCGAACGAGAGGAAAGAGGAAAGAGGAAAGAGGCAAGAGGGACAAGGGAGAAGGCTGGGAGTCGGAGGCAGTCGCCGCGAGTAACCAAGACAAAGAAGAAATGAAAAGAGAAGGCGTCGTGATAAATGACGAAGTATTTAACACTCTTTACGGATTAGCATATAAACTACAAGCAGTCCATAGATCATGGCTCCAACACATATTATCGTATGAGAACCGGAACGAGTCGTGAGTGTAAGAGATCCCTCCGCAGTAACAATGAGGATCATATCGCGGCAGTTTATTGTTCTTTGATAATCAAAAAGAAACCCTTCGGGAATTATAGTATACCACAAGCTCCGGAGATTTTCAACCACTTCGGTCCTCGTTTCATTCCGTTGACTGTTTCCTCTTCATTCTTCATTCAAAACTTGAAGGCGAAAAGGCATTCTTCCCCATTCGTAAATTTCTCGTTGCTATTATTTGATGGTCAATTGCATTAGACGTCCAAGCGATTGTGAAGAAGAAGAGGGATCGCGGCCTCGGCGATGTGCCTGTGGCAGTGCGGGGTAAATGATGATAATTATAACGCAACACGTATAGCTGGGAGATAAAAGCAAGATTTGCTGATTAATTGATTGAGGAGGCGCCAGGCACCCGCCCCGCATATTATCCGCTCCAAAACCCGTCATTAAAGACATTACCGGTTCCTGGTCTTGATTAATCTCGGAGAAAAATGACCCTAATGACTTCATGAACAAGCCCACGAGACTCACGATCCCTCGAATCCATACGATCGGTATGCCTTTTCTCTTCTTTCCAACACTCTTCACTTTACCCGCACGGAAAAAATACATCACACTATATATGCCAATGTGTATCCCAAAAACTGACGCATAAAACATACATTCGTTATGTATCACTATATATCGGATTTGCATATCATATATATCCAATTAATATATGTGGATGATATATGCTATGGATATATGTAGTTAGATATAGTTGGATATAGATAGATATAAAATGTGTATTTCTTGCGTGTAGCACTGTTCATAAGTGGAGTAAGTCTCCGGTTAAGGATCCGTGGATCCCGGGTTCGATTCTCGGATCGTCCGTTAATTTTTCTCATCAGTTTTTTCAATAATCGGTTTACACTTACCATAGATAGATATAGTTGGATATAGATAGGTATAGATAGATATTATTATATTATACTAATTAATACATATTATAGAAAAGATTTATTTAGTATTGAATATATGATATTAATAATTTATATTATTATATGATTCAATTGTATATAAAATTTATATCCTTTTTAAATGTTCGATATACCTACTAGGTGGATACTCCGTTACGCATATGAAATACGTACATGGAATTTACATATTGTTTATTCGTTCAAATATATCTTCCATACATGCACAAAATACCTACTTAATCTGAAGTATATTTGATTATATTTGACATGTATGCGGAACAGATTTGTCATATATTCCGGATACATAACTAAAATATCTGCAAATATATCATCACAAAATTCGCGATAGATCGATGCAAGTATTTTTCATAACCAACAGATACTGTTTAATATCTATATCTACCTATATGTATATATATATCTATACTATATTTCTCGTGTATCTGCCAAATACAATCATCCCACCGTTTGATGAATGCATGGAACTTATATTTTGTTTACTTATCCAAATGCATTTTCAACATATGTATATACATATCTACTGATTCGAAACTCGATCAGATCTTTGGATACATATTTCAGAGATAAAATATGCACGAAATATGTATTTCAACATATATGTATCGTACATACATAGAATACATAAAATATACATCCCTGTATATATGTATTTTATAGATTCATAGCGGCAAAAATGGAAGAATTTTAAATATATATGAAGTATAGGTATGCAGGATATTAAATCTATAGGTACTTCTTTTGATATATTTTAAATGTATAAATTTCCGTGCGGGATACCCCCCCCCCCCGCAACATCCTGCTCGCCGTTTGCCTCGCATGATACCCTATAATGACTGCGTCAAACAAATCGATGACGACGATAGAACGATATGGTTCAACCAGAGTCTCGATCGGTAGATTGACAATCGAAGCGAAGGAGGCTAGACAAACGACTGAAAGGAAGGAAGGAAGGAAGGTAGGAAGGGAGGGAGGAAGGAAGGGCCAGGTTCGTGCACCTGGAACCCATAACACTCGGATAACTGGAGTTGCCTCTGTGTGTCGTCTACACTCCAAGCTCTACACTATACACTCGACATATTAGAAGGGTGAGCGGCCCGCGGGACTGCAGGCAGGGTATGTGGCGGTAAAGACGCGGGTAACAGTAACATTGTTTGAAAGGCGAGACTTTGATCTGAGCCCGGTTGGCGCGCGTCCGAGGTTTATGCGTTTATGCGTTGCGGTTGCACGCTCGCCTAGTCGCTCAATAATACCAAGAATTCTGTTCTTTCGTGTAAACAATTTCTCTGGGCGATGATTTCTTTGATCGGAGGACCGATCAAGCGCGCACTCTTCTCTCTCCCTCCGGGCATACAAAACTCATTAAATTATCCCTCCCTTCTACGAAGATTAAATCGTAACTCCTAACCTCCCAATCAGTCGGTATAATATATAAATAACCACGATCAATTATGAAGCCTGGAAATCATTCAACGACACCGTGAAATTGTAAGACCTGGATGGAATTGAAGTGCATTTCTATACGGGGGCGGACCGCGCCGCATTCTCACACGTTGTGGGGAGCAAGTCTGCGGTCTTGTGGACCTAGGCGCAGGAGAATTAGAGAATGAAGGGAAGACCGACCGCGTTGATGATTTAATCAGACCCCAAACCTGGTCAAGCTGTTGCTTCCCACCAATTGAATTTATTGCGGACCGAGCCTCGTACATCAACGAGTCTACGACTTGACGACCGTTTTTGACCCCCGAATGGATCGCCTAATTATCCCCCCGTACCGTTGATTCGCAATCGACGTTGGCATTTTCGTCCGTTTCTCGATTGAAAATCGTGAGCCGTTCACACGGTGGTCAGCCGGAGCCGTGCACGCTGACACGAAAGAGTTGCGCGTTTTGTTTAGCTTCCAGGAACACCCTGGGTGCACGTACGGGCGGTGAGGCCGTGCTGAAAACAATGTATTTGGCGTAATAATAAAGAAAGAAGGAGAGAGAAATAGGAGAGAAATGTATGGCAGCATGTGCAATAAAACGAGAATACTTGGCGACAATGTTGTTTTGTCGGGAGACGGACTCCGCGCTCCGGAACCCGACCCTCGTCGCACACACACACACACACACACACACACACGTGCGCACACCGTTGGCGAGCGAGTCCTTCGCGGAGTCGAGAAACCCTGCAGCCTATACCCACAACAGCCATGAGATGCAGAAGCGGGATAAACATATGTACGTGTACCTATACGCCCCGGTCAAGTGTAACTGCACCGTTCCCAGCAGAGCGCTTCGCATCGCGACAATGTGCACAGTTAGATTTCATCACGTATAAGGGATTTCGCAGTTGCCCATCGGGAATATTCGCGCCCGTTGCAATCAATTCCGCTCCGAGATGCGCCCAGGAGCAGGGGCGATAAAACGCAACCAAGTGGTCCCGGTGGTGGCGGCGTTCGGGGTCTGACACAACGGGGTCAGGTCTCTTCAGCCGATTGTTACCCGTGAGCGGCGTCGCCACGGCCGCAGCGGATGAAAACGGCCTTTGTGGCCGAGGCGATGGCCGCAATGGTCGGCGTTACCCATTGAGAGGCTGGCAGCGTCGCGGTCGCCGCGTCGCCGGTTGGACGGAACAAATCGGCGCAAAAGCAGCGCCCCGCCGTGGAACGCGAGTCACAGAGAGAACAAGTATAGGAGCGGACCCGTTGATAAAAGAAGACCGTATTACGGATTCAGGCGAAGATCTCGCGCGGCCATTATGCGGCTAATAAGATGCGAGGAGTTAAATCACGGCCTGGACAAAGGACGCACCTGAATGGCGTCAAAGAGACAACTGTCGCGAGAGATTTCAATTTGTCTTGATTAGTGTGGTGAATATTAAGCGGAGCGGAGAACGCGGCTAGTCGTTATCCTCCTCCCACAGGCTCCGCGCGTACGTATCTCGGCCGGCTTCTTCCACGTACCCGGATAAAAAAAATCACTTTGAACGTCTTCCAGAGATAAATGCTCGCGAGCCAAGGATACGTGTATGGACAGCTGCGGTGCACGCGCTCGGTATATTGACCGGCCTCCGTAAGAAATGAATTCTGAATTGAACCAGCGATGAAAGGAATACGAAATGTCCGGCAGGACGCAGAGTTGACCGATCCCGGGCGAGGACGCGATCGATCGAACCCGTGAGCGGCTCCTCTCCGGCGATTACCGCGAGGCAGGTCGGCCGGAGGAGAGTCGTTAGCTCGCGAAGGGCTGATGGATCGAGCCTCGTAAAATGCTCGTACACCACACCGGTACACCACGATTCGGTGGCCCCGAGGTTAGCGCAGTCGGTGTATACCGTATAAACTCTCGGTTTGATTGTGAGAGAACGAGTACGCGCGCACACGACCGCACCTCCACCACCTACATACGCGCGAGCGATGTAGAGCGATACGGGTTTACGCAGAGAGTCGTCGTGAGACGAAAACGGATGCAAGACCCATAACTTTTAGGGGTTTCTCAGTGTAATTCGCAACCTCTGAAACCCTTCTCCTCTTACCTCGCCTCGCATACTCATTTATACCCACCACACGATCGATCTCGAACCTTTCCGCGAGTGTGCGGTATACCGTACGCTACACACGGGGACTGTTACAGATTGTAGATAGGTGTGGGCGAATAACGTGAAATACGTCGATCGATGGAATGCATGAAGGTATAAATTTGTTTTCGAATAAACGGTGAACGCGTACGCGTATAATACGGTACACAGGTATAATACTCAAGTCCGTAATACCTATATCTTGGACAGTATACCTATTATGTACTAATTAATGAGTTGGCCGTCATTAGGAGGTAGGTGGATATAGCTCACAATCAGTTTAGGTTTCGTTTCGTTTCCTTCCCTTTCTTTTCCCTTTTTTCCCTTCTCTTCGCTTCTCTTCTCTTCCCTACCCTTTCGTATCCCTATCTCTATCCTTTCCTTTTCTTTCCTTTCCTTATACCTTTCCTTCCCTACCCGTTCTTTTCATTCGTCGGTCCGGGTTGGGTTGGGTTGGGTTCGGTTCGGTTGTATGCTACAGGGGCGGGCAAAACTGGTCAGACATCACCTCTCGAACGTTTAATTGATCGCTTAACAGCCACGTATACATACAGCCGTGCATTATACATCGCACACGTCGCGGAACGATCTTGATGTTAATTAATGCAGTTGACTGTGAAAAATGATCGACGCTGTCTCTAGGTGATCAACTGTTTCCCCCCGGAGCTCACGATGAGATATCCTACCTACACGCGTTAACGCTTCCCCCTCGCCCCCCCTTCGCCGGCATACGCTTACACACATCTTTATTCCCCAACGTTCTCGGAACTGATCGAAACCCGCCAAGGGTGTTACTTTCGGGGTAATTGGTTCCAGGGCCGCGACACCAATACAAATACGTTGATTACATTTTTTCGAATTACCAAGAGAAAAATAATCTTCTTTTTTTCTTCAATGAAAACTTCTGCTCCCATCCACATCCCATCCCAAGTATCGTCACGCTGTTTTGTCCAAGTCAGGATTAAGTGAAAGTGCATACACGGACCGTAGCTAAGAATTTATACGGCGTAAGCATCGCGGTAATGAGGCCGGTAGATGAGAAAAATATTTGGTTCTTTCGTATCGCGTTGTTCGATGATCGTTACGATGTATACTTTACCGATGATTAATATTCGATTTAATCACCGATGATTGAATGATAATCAGGACTGTTGCCGAGGCCGAGAGTGAAAAAAAAAACCCGAAATTTAATGCCCTCGGGTCACGATTTTGTATCTGCGTTCCACGCGGTCGTAATACGTCGTACCCGAGTGGGTGGATAAATATTTGTGTGTGAAATTGAACAGCGGCTCGTGGAAAAGGGACGGGAGGAACAGAGGAAGAGGACGAGTCACTCGACGAAACGTAATTTAATGTAGAATTAAATCCGAATAAGTTTTCTGAAATTCGTTCCATAGCCGGCCTCTACTGCAGCTACAATACGGGTCGACTTGGCGTTGAATTTCCACGCTGGAGCGAAACAGTCGTGATCAAGTTTGCATTCGCATTAATGCATTCGCCCGGCTGTGTCGGTTAATGGGCCCCGTTGGAACAACTCCGTCTTCGTGATGTGATTCGGGCTCGCGCTTTGAGGACACCGCCGGAACCGTCGCCCCTCTCTATGAGCGTGCTTGCGGTATATCTACATAATTATACGATGGAGCCGTACAAACGTGAACTCGAGACGGAGCGCGGTTTCTAGTCAACGATGAAAATGGAATTACCGCGTGGGAATGGGCGATCTTCGGGCGAACTAGACGTCAATTCACTCCCGCGGCGTACTACTTGTCACGGCCCTGGCGAGGCTCGTATCTGGTATCTACACGCGTACCTACACCGCAGTCCGTACAAGTGAAACGGTTGTGAACCTTGTTGCGTGGGTCGGGGGAAATGAGGGACCCGGGGGAGGTAGCGAGTTTTGACACGACATCTGTCGGACGTCACCAGCCAGCTAGAGATCTAAGGCCGGGAACGCCAACTTCCGCTAATCCAAGAATCGGTCTTTTAATGCGCGACGACTTTCGCGATTATAAATATCAGAGATACCAAGAAGCGAACCTGGGGTGTCTAGACTCGGCCGAGATGAAACTGCCGGCGACGATTCGACTGGCGAAACAGCCGCGGAGGGGAACGCCGAGTCATTTCATGACACAACGGTGCACGGTACACGCATGTGTTTGTATTTGTGTGTAGGCCGAGGCCCAACCGTTCCGGAATATACAGAATATACATACGTAGGGGAGGGCCGGGCAAAGTGGGCCCCTTACGAAAATAATGTTTGGAGTTGAGTTTTTAGTCATTGAATCTTTTCATTTTCACCAAAAAACTAAAATCTGACCGAAGATTGGCGTCTACCGCAAAGTTGAAAATTTGCGGGCAAAGTGGGCCCCCCTGAAATTTTTTTGATTTTTTTTTTAAATTAACAAACACTACAAATTCATTCATTTACTTGCATCAGGAGTCTTTAAACACCAAATGACCTATATTTTCTAGGATTAGAGAAAAGGGCGGGCAAAGTGGACCGTCTTATAAGTTTTTCGAATTATTTCAAAATTAACAGTAATTGTAGATTTACTTGTTCACTTGCGGGCAAAGTGGGCCGCGCTCAGATTTCATTGAAATTCTCTTCTTTTTCTTTTTATTTTCACGGGGGCCCACTTTGCCCGCCTTTTCGCACAGTTCTCGTAAAATATCTTCGATTTGTTCTTACGAGTCTCCTGGCGCAAGTAAATTAATATATTTATAAAGTTCGTTAATTTAAAAAAAAGTACGGAAAATTATCAGGGGGCCCACTTTGCCCGGTAGGGCCCACTTTGCCCGGCCCTCCCCTATATGTAATTTATCTATATCAGCCTCTGGTGGGTAAATGTGTGAAAAACTATGATACCATATCGTGAAACTCGTCCGTCAAAACAAAACGTCAGGTTTGATTTTGTCAAATTATAAAACATGTCATTTCGGGAAGATAAATTTTCGAAAAAATTTTGTTGACTCGTGCCTAAATCACAAGGCGGCTCAACGTTTTATTATTCCCAGCCCATACCCAGGCAGGTCCTAGGCTTAATATGTTTTCCTATTATTTTCTCCGAGGGAACTTAAATTCCGCTAGAATAACAAAAGCAACTATTCATCTATACCTACCTACATCGAATCTCATTTTGTTTTCCACTCGTTGAGAATTCGATTTTTATCTTATATAGTCCCACCTTTTCTCGTCTCTTCCATTCTCATTCGCGGCTACTCCGAATCCGAAAGATCCCACAGGGACTGCTAATGGGGGATTCCACGCCAAATCGACCGAAAAAACGAGATTTTTTCCCTGACCCTTCTAGATCTGCTTGTCCTTTTGCACAGTCAAACTACATGTTGAAAGGATGAACTGTGATTTTTTTTCAGATTTTTCGACTCATTATTCCATTACGAAGAATCATCGAATAAATTGATTTTCAATTTTTTTTTTTATTTTCGCGCCTACATAGCTCAAAACGTGAACGATGTATGAAAAAAGTTCCGATACGAAAATTTTTGGCTTTTTTGTGAACTTGTCGAAAGTATTCTCATCAGATTTTTGATACCCCGTTCAAGTGTGGTTTTAATACAAAATGAGTGTAAATCATTCATAACTCAAATGTGCCCTGATCGAATTGGCTGAAATTTATACACAGCTTGTCTTTTTCCATGCCAAAGGTTGTCTGAAAACTTCAAAGTGGGCTGAGCAGTGGTTTAAAAAATACATCAACAAATATTCGCACAGTGGCGATAATTCGGCGATTATGAGGTCGCAAAACAGTTTTTTTGGCCACGATTCGAAAATTTAAAATCAATATTCATTATTCTTGTCTACGTACTCGCGATCGCCCTTGAATTTCTGAACTGCGGCCGAAAAATCTTTTTTGCGACCTCATAATCGCCCAATTCTTGCCACTGTGCGAATATTTGTCGATGTATCTTTTGAACTACTGCTCGGCCCACTATGAAATTTTCAAACAACTTTTGGCATTGAAAAAGACATGCTGTGTAAAAATTTCAGCCAATTCGATTAGGGCACTAATTTGTTACTGAAGATTTTCGAAGATTTTTCACCAAATCTGCAGTTTCGCGAGGCACAAAAAATTGCAAAAAATTATTTTCCGAAATTTCAAAGAAAGACGCGGAATTTTTATACATGAACTTTTTTCATTGCTCATCTGGATTTCACGCTATGTTGGCTTTATAAATCGAAAAAACGCTGGAAGCTGATTATTTGACCAGCTGTAGTAAAAAAAATACTTGGTCAGAAAAATCTGAAAAAATTCACAGTTGATCCTTTAAACGTGTACTTCACACTGTGTGAAAGAGCAAACCGATCAAAAGGGGTCAGGGAAATCAACCGTTCGATTTGACGTGGAATCCCCCTTGTACACTATACCGCCATGGCTATACGCAGCAGCGCGTTTACAGGTGCACAGGTACGTGTAGGTGGCATGGATCAGGCACGGCGACGAAATTAGATTCAGCGCGTCTTGTAATCTCAGCGCCGCGCGCGATTCCTCCCCCACTTATCCGAGGTTATATCCGCGGTAGGTGTACGTTCAATGTTCACGAACCTCTCAAAAATAACTTGTACCAACAACAATTAATTCATCGCCGCGATAAAAGTTTCGAACGGGGCGTTCCCTCTTTCATTAAAACAATAACAAAGCAATCGCGTAACCTCCGAGCAGCTATCCTATATATTGTTGCTACCGTATAATATCGAAACGAAAATAAGTCACCGATATACACGTCCAGACGTCCATACGTCCGTACGTTCGCACAGAAATACATGGAACATGGATCTGTTATACCTATGCTTGTCCCTGAAACGTCGCTAGAGAATTACGGTGCGGATGACTAAACCATTTATTAATAGACCCCGCAAGTATTAGCTATTGTATCGTCATTAAGAGGCACCCACACCGTTTCACAAATCACTCGGAACCTTCCGATGTTCTCGAAGAACGGGAGGATATCCGTCCATCCATCCATCCATCCACCCATCCGTCCGTCCGTCCATTTAACCATTTATTCCCGTCCCGTTCCACGGTAGGTCAAATGTCTTCGCTCCACAGTCCGGTAAGGGTTGCGCGATAACGGCCCTGCTCCCTAACGGTCGAGTGGGTGTATATATATATAAACACGAAAATCGTGTAGCGAGTGGTACGGAGCACAGGCGCGTGTGTGGTGCCCCCCGACATGACAATAAGTCTTGGGAGTGGGTGTTGGGTGTTGGAGGCGCGCGTGTGCGGATGATACAGTATGCAGTGGTTTATAGGTAAAGCGTACTTTGGAACTCTAATGGCACGCGACCTGTCCTATAAACGTCAAAGTATTTCAAACGGGGTCCTAAGATGTTCGGATTGGCCCGCAGACAATTTTAGAAATAGTGCAGCAGTCGCTGTACCAGGCGAGTGTCGTCCAGATGCTGGCATTGTTGGAAACACTTCGAGCACATCTAACTTTACCGAGCAGTTCAACCGTCTGGGGACTGATGCGAGTCTCGCCGTGGCTGCCTTGCGCCCTTATTCACCCGGTTTCGAAGAGCGGAGGACAGAGAGGAGGAGGGAGACGACCCTCCGGGCTGGCCCTCGGTTTAGGGTAAATATGGATATAGATAGAACGGTTTCCATTTATTTTCGGTATCGACAGACGCCCAGCATCCAAGAGACCGAGGCTGCAACCCTTGTGGCGATCGTCGCGTAAGAAATTGCTCAATTTCTCTCCCCCTTTTCGAAGAGTTCTCTCATTCTCCCGTTCTCTCGGAAAGCCGAACGAGGAGGAAGCGGTTCCTGCCGGTTAAAAATACAACTGACAGATGGACCAGAGTTTAGGGTCTTTGATTTCGGTATTTCACCCGCGGCTGGCCCGCGCCGCCGACAAAGACAGCTGTCCTTCCGAGTTCCGTAACGCGGCGTGCACTATTCCGTCCGTAAGAACGCCGATAGGTAACACGTGTTTATTACACGCGTACCGTCGACCCGAGCAGTACCACCGAGATCCGTGCCAAAACTAATTATCGCTCGTACCCACGATTAGCCGCGACGAAAGACGTCTCAATTATTTGCCCGGTGATTAAGAACTCGAGAAAAAATTCGGGGGGAATGGCTCCGCTGCCACGTCGACTAGACGCGACCTACGACCCCGTGAGAAGAATAAGACAAAAAAAGTTACAAAATTGAAAAATACAAACTATTTTCCGTTCACGAATCTATCCCGGCCTAGCGGTCAGAACGTAATGAATTGATTCGCTAATGGACGCGAATGATGGACACCCGAACACGAGCCTCTTGACCGACGTCTGCCGTTCGGCACGTTCCGTGGGATTGACTCGGTGTAACATATTCATCGGTACCTGGGGGGACGTCGAAGACTGCGGTCGACGACTGGAAAATTACACGAGAAGGCAGCAAGGCGAGGGGGGTTATTGTCCTGGCAAGAGTCGGTGCAAATATACGATTCCCGAACACCCTGTATCGTATACCTGTACGTCGTTCCTCGTACATACCGCTCCATACTCTTTGCTCTCGACTCGACAGTGGTAATCGGCGTGGGGGCACACCTGTTTGAAGCGTACACGGTGCAGTACGAATGCGTGAATGCGTCGATGTGTAGGGGAAGTGAAAAGGCGCCCTCTCGTCTCATAGAAAAGTCAGGCGAGAGCCGGAGAAAAGATTAGCCTGGACTTAGTGACACTTGACACTTGATGGATGAACCGTGGCGAGCCAACAACAGTTTCTATGGAAAGTCGCTGCATACATTACACCCGCATTGCTTCGCGGCTCTCGCGGAGCGAAGAGAAGTGAAGTGAAGAGAAGAGAAGTGAAGAGAAGAGAAGATAAGAGAAGCGAAGAGAAGAGATCCTCTGCCGAGGCTCAGCGTCGATCGTAATGAGCACCGCGACCGTGAGGTACCGCGACGCTGCACCTGGAATACCAAGTGACATCCCTCGTCCCCGGGCGAGGAAACGAATTCGACGAAATGCCGATGACCCACCCCCCGACCCAGATGAGGAATTGTACGAAAAGTGTAACGTCCGCGCGGGTTGGCCGCGGGATGTAACGCGGCGGATTCATAAGCAAGGGTGAATCAAGCCACGTCTGACGCGAGAGAAAGAGGTATGCAAAATGGAACCAAGCCCAGTCCGGCTTTTTTGTCATTCAAAATTATAAATTGCCTGCCGGGTGGAGGCTCGAGATTTTCGGAGCTAAAGACGCCATTGAAATAATTCTGAAATAATTCCCCAGAGGTGACTCTAACTGCGGCTAAGGGGGTGTAATGAAATGAGACATATGCTCGTCGCGGACGTACGCCCTTTCCGGCACAACAACGGCACCTCGGTTTTCGCGTAGGAGAGTAGGACTATAATTACCGAATTACCTCAGCGGGGAAACGGGGGAGTGGATGAGGAACCCGGTGTAATATATCCGCGGCAGATACGGCAGCGGTCGACGACATTGCAGAAGCGGGGACGCGGACTGCGTTGGATCACGAACGTCGGTAAGCACCTTGTAGATACGGTGCGCCGAGAAAGAGGATCGAGAGATTATCTCCTTTGTCGAGGACTTTTGTCCCCGGAACGGAATAGGAGAGAACAAGGTATGAATACCTCTGCAGCCCTGGATGCTGAGCGAAGGTGGCGCGGACGGGGGATATATTATGGATATATTATGGAAGAGCCAGGAAGGTGGCAAAGGCCGCGAAGAAACGAGACGACGAGGCTCGCTCTATCAACGAGAAGATGTGTCCAGGTGAAAGACTTTAGCCCGCGCAGGGGTCGCCGGTACGCGCCAACCTCCTCCTTCGCCTCTATACATACGCGCCATTCAACGCATTTAAATACGAGTGAATGAATACAGGCGACACTTGCACCCACATCATTCATTGAAATTCAAATGATATCTCCGCCACGCCGCGTTGCTCTCTCTCTGTCTCTATCCCTCTCTCTACTCTCTACTCTCGGATTCCCCTCATCCTCTCCGACCGCCGCCACGGTGGTTACGGTAGGTTTCTACTTTTACCGCTGAAACACGACACACACGCACGCGATTCCGTTTTCTTTCGGTTCTCTTTCCATCTTGAGTTTTCATTTTACTCCTGCTCCTGCTCCTGCTCTTTCTCGTTGTCCTGCAACACTCGCACTCCCACTCGCCGCGCACAGAGACGCAGACACGGAGCGACGTACTCTGGTTCCTGGCGAACTGGTGAGCGGCCCGAGCCGGGATACATGTATATTGTATACTATGTCAGTGGACGGGGCACGAGAGAGATACACGCTTTACATATATGCTTATGTCGGTGGTATTCATAATAATAGCTGGCACGGGTCGACCATGGCCGTATAATATAATACGCCTTCGCTCTTTCGTATGCTAACCGGGGTCAAAATATAACTCTTCTTATGGAATAACGAATTCGATGTGTGTCAAATTCAGAATCTTGCCTCTTCTAGCCTCCTCTTGTCCCTTTTATCATCGTTGTACCAGATCTATATACCGGCCGCTGCGGGTACCCAACCACTGTGTCCGCACAACCTTCGCTCGGGTGCTACGTAGGCATTGTGCAAAAAATTATACGAGATTTACACGTCCTCTTGAACCGGTGCGGAATTATAGGCGCACGCGAGTGGATGTTCGCCAACTTGTTACCGACGTATACGTGTAACGTGTATATCATTTAAAGCCTCACGCACATCTCATTAGCGAGATATTGTGTTGCGCTAACTGCAGCAGCTTTACCGCGAACAACAGCACATCCCCATCACCATCACCTTGACCATCCCCATCCCCATCCCCATCTCGCTTCACTTTCCATTTCCATTTCCATTTCCATTTCCCTTGCCCATCCCCGGTTCTCGCGTATCCAGTTGCCGGTGATAACTGCCGAAGGCATCCACCGAGGTAATTTAACCGCCTGCCTGTTTACCTCGCGACGCTGTCGTAATTGCCCCGGCTGTAAATGCGTCTTTTAATGCGTTTAAATCCACCGCGTTCGCGTCCATGTATGCTATAACCTACCTACCTGGGAGCACTGAAGTAATTAGCGATCCAGCGTACCCGCGGTATTGTTGCGTCGAAGACACTGTCTCCAGGTGCTCTGCATAACATACAGAAGGCTCCGATATGAAATATAGAAATCTACTTTCAACCAGAAATTGCCAAACAAAATCATTTTCATTTTCCATTCATTACTTTCCTCGGAAATTAAAAATTACTACCCACATGAATAATAATTCACAAAAAATACATTTCGATTACCTTCTTATGGATTCGTACCTAATTGTTAGAAAATCATGATTTCCATCAGACTATTCTTCGAATCCAAACAAATTATCATTATCCCGAAAATAGAATGGTATATAGTGGAACAATTGAAAATTCTAATTAAAAAAAAATTGAGTTATTAGTCTTTACTAAAATGCTTTCGAAAAAAATTAGCAATGGTTCTGGGATATACCTAACGCTGATTTAAAAGAAAAAAAAACGGACCATTAATGACGAATAAAATATTAATTTATCGAAGAAATCATATTTCATTGACAGTATTGCGTTCATCGTGAACTGTTTACCCGAAAACGTTTTCCTCCACACCAATTGATACCGATCCCACTTCATGAAATTTAATGACTTCGTGGAACGCACAAATCGCATAGTCGAATACAGTACAACAACCTCTAATCAGAAAGGTTTGTCGAGACATTATTTTGGTAATATTTCCACGAACATGACCTTTTTCGATTCATTTTACCACCAATTTGCAAATAACCAGTTTAGCCTTCACTAATTTATCAATTTTACAAAAATGAGCAATTTAGCCTTTCGCATTACTAATTCTTTGAACATCCTGCAACGACTTATTCTTCATAAATTTACCATTTTTCGAAAAATTAATCATTACCTCTACCTAATTTATGAATTTTCTGGATATCAGAGATATAACGTAAGCAATTCATCACTCATCATAGAATTTCAAATAAAAAAATTCGAAGAATAGATTTTCGAAATAAAACGAATTATCAACGGTGTAAATATTATTATTAGTTTAGAAATATTTGCCGGCTCAAACGGTATTAGGTAAAAAAATATTTTCAATTCTGTTAAATTCTATAATTCGCAAGTTCCAAAAAAATTCATAATATGTAGAACCAAAATGTCCCTGGAATTATCATTTTTGCCGATTTCTGCTTCTAACCCTAGAAATACGGACTTAGTTTTCTACCGTTAAACGGACTGGCGTAAATATTGCGGATGACGGGACTCACAAGTACATTAATCTTTTCGTTTTTCGATGAAGACGAAAATGGTGAAAAGCAACTTCAATTTCAGAAATTCAAGTCGAGCTGATAAAAAATCCATCTAACATGAATATAAAAAATAATGTCACTCTCTAACTTCGGAGCGTACTTCTCAATTTTCCTGGGGTGGATTCCACCCCCAGTCCGTACTTCTTAGACTAATTGAGGTATACCGTTTATTTCGCTTTCATTTTTATTTTTTTACTTCCTCTTTCCTCCCCTTCCACTCTGGCAAATTATTGGTGACATATCGGGGATCGAAACGGCTGCCTAATAACACGCGGTTCCCTGTCCTTTGTGGGAAGTCTTGGGTACGTTCACAGGTGCGGAGGGAAGCACGCGCGCTGTCCAACGTTCTTTGAACGGCTCGCAGGAGCACGTGCGATCCGGGCGACAGGTAGCCGCAGCAGAGTAGCAGCGGACGGCTACACGAGCCTCACTAATACTCTGAGACGGGGACACGCAATAGTTTGGTAATTGTCACATTTCCGAGGTCCGAAAATATACTCGGCGATACCAACGGAGATATTCAATCGTGAAAAACAGGACGGGAGAAAATAAATAAATTTATCGACGCGTGTATTATTGATATGGAATGAAAAAAAAAATACTTCTCGGAAATGATTAGACCGCCCTAATACATCATTTAATAAAGATAGCAATTATCGAATTGCCGAGATAACGGTTGGTAATAGTAATGATGTCGGGCCCACTCGAGACTGTGTCATCGAAATCGGTCTAAAAGCGAAGTGTAATATATGCCGATTTCCGAGAACGAGGAATGGCTCGAGTGGAAGGAACGCGAGGGAGGGAAGAAAGAAATCTTCGTGTTCGGGGTCAAGAGTATTGAAAATATATTTCACGAGCCGCACGAAATCCTCGGGCTGTAACGCAGTGCGAGAAATCGGTGTGTACACGCGCCTCTGAGATCAAACAATCGTTAAGACCGCGTGAAAATTTTGTATTTTTTTTTCTTTTACCTTTTTCTCTCAAACCCCAGTCGACAACGGCTTCAATTAGCGACCTGGTAACGATTAACACTAATTAAATAACCCGGCACCGACACGGCTGCTGGCCGCTGCCGCAGTCCATGTCAGATGCTCTGACTCTTACGGTCATATTTAACAGCCTCGTCCAATTATTAGGCAAACAGTACCCCACCGGCACGCACAACCGCGTCGGACGAGATAAACTAGGGAGTGAAATTGTGAGAAGTAAGAATTGAGGCACGAGAACCTGCTGCCCGGTTTCGCAGTCTTGGTTTTTCAATATCGACGAGACAACGATTGCGATCGATCGCGCGAAAATTCCGCAATTAAATTATAGGTATGAAAAATGTTGCGAAATTGTTCCGAGGATATAACACCTACCGTGACCGATTCCGGCAGAATTTAACAATCTGATATCGAAAGGCATGCCTTTGCGACTGCAAGGACACCGAAATGGCGCGGTATTGGTATTGGTACTGGTCTGTACCGGAGTCGATAACGCAGGGCCACGGGGCGAGAGGGAGGAGGGAGGTAATAAAAGAATATAATCAATCGAGACTCGGTATCCGTCGCGTATCATACTCGCTGTAACGTTCGCGTGTGTCTAACGAAGACAGGATAGGATTGAAAGGCAAAAAGTTTCAAGACACTAAAACTGCAGTCGAGGCGAGCGAGCCCGGTCACCGAGACTCCGCCGATGCTCCCTCCATACAATCTATGCACCTATGTAACGTCGGCCCCGGTGCCTACGCGAGTTTTTGCACGCGTGTGTGTGTGTGTGTGCGCGCGCGCGCGAAGGAGGGCAGGAGGGAGGGAAATAGCCAGCAATTTGCAGGTTTACGAGTTATTTCACAATGGCTGCAAAGTATAGTATACGGCATACGCTATACCTACTGCGGTATTACCACCGCCACCATAGAGTAGCCGCTGCACCGATGCGATGTAGTCCGCAGACTCGGTCAGCTAGCTTCCAGACACCCGGCCTCCTCGCCCCAACACGACTCACTCGTCTACGTTGTGTGTTCGTCCACACGTGAAAATGTATCGGATTCTGAACAACGCGGACCGGATGGAAATCGTCCGAGATTATTCAAACGCGTTGCGGCACGAGCACTTCTGCCGTGGCGTGTAACGACGAGGACGAAGGAAGGGAAAAGGAAAACGGGAAAAGAAGAAAAAGTGAGCCGAAGATGAGGAGCCCTTCGGTTGAATATATCGTATGGATCAAAGGGTTGCCCCGCAGCGGTACTGCGGCCGACGCTGTTGCCGCTGCCACCCTGAAGAAGAAAGATTATAAAGACGGAGAACGCCTCCGCGACGATGATCGATGCGATCTTGGAGAGAACAACCCGCGAATGGGTGGAGCTTTTCATTTTCACTCGGGTATCTTTTATTTTATTTGAGAACTCTTTAGTCTTATCTCGGGACGACGATGAGAGCCGAAAAGGAGACCGAGTAGCGCTGCTGCTGCCGCACCACCACCAAAGCTGTTCCCCTAGTCTATGCGGGTTTGTATAATTTTAGTTTTAGCCCGAGTCGAGGGGCAGGCAGAGAAGTGGCCGAGAAACGGTAAAGACGGTCTCCTCGGGTCTCCTTCGGTTGCCGGCTTGAGCGGCAAGAAATCAAGCCCGCGGTCGGGTTCGTCATTTATATTTTATAAACGCGCGTGTGCGACCGCGTGGCCGCGGGGTTGTGTGGGTACACCTGTAATGTTCCACGCGGCAATGTTACTCCTACCGACACTCGGGCTGTCTCCGTTCGCGAACAATCTAAATGGTAATCCAACACCACACCCCCTGCGCAAAAACCAAAAACTCGAACCATCCCCCTCGGTTCTTAAGGTCTCATCCACGGCACGTACGTATGCGATACCTGGCAGCGGCGCGAATAACCGGGCAAAAACGTTTAACAAGACGCGGTTCGGCCACCTTATGCGGATCCTCGTCGTGCAGGGTGTCCGCCTCGGCCTCATACCCATCTTTGTCTACGGGTGCCGGTGGTCAATGCGAAGAGCCACGGGGAGAAGGGTCCGCGGTAATTATGTCGCCCTCGCGTAAAAATATTGGGTATAATAATTAGCCAACCGCTATAACTGCATTAATTGAAACCATAGAAAGGTCCGGAGTTAACGACGCTGCCCCGACGCGTAGCCTGTTCGATGTCATTCAGATATCGCAGGCAAGCGGGTGATGGCTCGAAAAGCGAGACGAGATTTATGTATATAGATGGACCCAAGAAGAGCAAAATGATGTGTAAGTTGTAACGAAACGTATAAACGGAACAGGTACTTGCCTGACGCACCTGTTTGAACTGCTCCTCGAAGCTCCAACTGGTCTGCTGCTGGTGATTCGCCCCCATATTATTCTGAGTGTGTCCGTCCTCGGTCCTGCACCTCGACTCCCCGCCGTTGCGGCCGCTTCCTTGCGAAGATTCGCTCGAGTGCGAGCTTGCGGACGAGGTGATCGCATTGCTGGTGCCACCCGCGGCGAAGCCCTGGCTCTGGGAGTGGTGAGGAGGTGCGAGGAACGCGGCCGGGGGTGGAAATGAAAATGGTAAATTGAAACCGGCGCTTCCCATCGCGGCCTGCAGGGCCTCCAGCCCGCTCTTGTTAGACAGAACGTCGCCCATGTCACCCGGCTGCTGGTGCTGGAGCTGCTGCTGCTGCTGCTGCTGTTGCCGCGACAATGACGTGTTAATTTGATTGATCATACCGCGGCAGTTTGTTGATCGTTCGCCCATCAACAAAGCTACCCTTTCGTCTGAGTAGCTCGGATTTGTCGATGTCATATTTTCTGGCGATATACTCACGTCCATTTTCAGTTTCGCGTGGAAGTGGGGATGGTGCGAGGTCATTAAACTGTTCAGGTGTGTCAGCGGCGTTGGCGCGCTGTTCGGAATCGGCGTTGTCGCCGACGACGGATGATTGTTACCCTGGAGTGGCTGCTGCGGCAGCTCCTCGCCGCTCTCTTCATCCTGCAGGTCCGGGTCCGAGAGATCCTCTTCCTGGTGCGACTGAAACAGACCGAGAAATCTTTTCAGCATTCGTTCGATTCTACACCTCGACGGGTTACGATTTTCAAAAACCACCCGGGACCGCGGACACCTCTCTACCTGTATAGGTGATGTTGATACGTGCACGAAATTGTACCAACCAACCAACCAGCGATGAATATGCAACGCTTGGCGGTTGATACTTTTACGTAAGCGATGATTGAAAGTGGGGCAAATGGGCGCAACGTTTGCGTCATTGAACATTAATTGGCAACACGGGGACGATGACACTTCGGGTCGAGTTGAGCACCTACGTCTAACACGATAGAAGTTGTGGAATAATTGCAAGAGCGTTTAATTCGCAAGCGGCGAGTAAAAATTGGTACTGCACGCCTAAATTAGCACGCGTAAATTATTGTCCGACCGTTACGTTGGCGAAGCATGATATAATGATAATCAAATAAATTGAATACTTCAACATCCTGCAAGACGACTCTTTGTGGAACCACTATAAACATTGACACTAAAGCAACCAACTTATTTCTGATAGCAGAAATCACACATTACTATTATCTGTGTCGTTCCCACGGACGTTCGCTGTTGATTTCCTGCAACCTATTACGATTCTCTGTATTCTCAGCGACGACGGTTTTACGGCAAAAAGGAATATTACCATTAGCTGATACGGGCATCCTGTCCCGGCGTTTGTCGCTGTCCATAAACGTTACTACCGAACATTTCAATTTATTGCACGAAACGTGCCGAGGTAGTCGGAGGTGGTTGGCCCGGTTTTCGGGCGAACGAACAACGATTGGAATTTTGGCGAAGATCTCGTGAATAGCTAGCCGCGAATGTACCTACCGAGTTCAAAGCCTTGAATCGAACCTGCAAGCTGGCTGCCGCTATGCCGAACATGGTTACGGATGGTCGTTCGAGGAGTATGTTTACGCCAACGCTTCCAATTAACTGGCAAGTGTTAATTACTCTTATAGACGTCCGTGCAAAGCTGTATCAGGTATCGGGATATGATTTCGGTCGTGGATACCTAATCATAATAACAACAATAATACCGACGTAGAGCATGACGAAACAATCGGGTAGCGTTGGTATTACCACCTCTGACTCTTTTCACTTTGATTCGAGTGGAGTGGAGTTTCGTGGAGAATACTCGAATAGGTAATAAGAGGAGGACGAAAAGAACCTCGATCGAGGTACTCGCGCCGAGATTGGGTATCTGCCAGACAGCAGATAATCGTGGGTTAATACGCGTAGCAAGCACTTTACAGTCTATCGGTATATACAGTGGCAATGACGCGCATCACGTTATGAAATAGTTTTAATCACCGTCTTTACCTACATCCAGCACCTATAATACCGATGACTGAGTCGAAAATGGGAGTCGTCGTATCGTAGGTATGCAAGGCCTCCGTGTCCTGCACTCTGTGTCGGCGTCTTGACCGGAGCACGTGTGACAATATTGACCTATCCGACATCTCCGCGGCCCGCCTCGAGAAGAAATACGAGGGAAAGATGGAGGAATCCTATTCAAACACGCAACAGGTCCATTTTATCCCGAATTCTTCAACCTTAGGCACACTACTCGACACTAAATGCTCCGAGGTCAAGAATTGAGTCTACAAAATACCCCGATGATAGAGACCCACCGCATTTGTTCCTTTCCGAACCTCAGCACCGACAACCATAGAGATGTAAAATATGAAATAAAATGAAACGGCACAAGTTCTCTCCGAATTCATATCCACTCACGCGTCACGTGTGTGAAGGTATAATTTTCGAATACGAGTCAACATTTCCCCACTCGCATCTCTACGCATCTCACGGCTGGAAATGTGGGTCCGATTTTTTTGTCCATCTTTCTTTCTCTTTTTGCTTCTCTTTCTTATATTCATCTTTTGTTGTTTTACTTTGGTTCCCTTTCTTTTATTTTTCTTGGGGATAGGTAGGACCCGACCGCACCCACTTGTTTGCACACGGTGACATTTCTACCTGGTTTGGTGGGTGGTTTATGTTAAGTCCGTGTTGCCCTCATGCCTATTTTTCTCTCTATTGATTTATTCATCGCACCCCCAACGAGGAGGAGAGAGCGAGAAAGAGTCTATCTGTATCTATTTGTCATTCCCAAAACGACCCGAGTGTATTAAGCATCTGTGCTACAGTACGAGATATGGTCGGTTTCCGTGCCCATCCGCCGTAATCTCGCGAGCCATCTCTCTATTCCTCCGTGGCACTGGCATTGGCACGTGAGTCGATATGGATGAAGTGGAGGAGAAAAAAAAATTGGGAGAAAGATAAAGAAAATAGGCAAACAAAAAAACTATGAACTATGAAAAAAGGAGATATACTTGAAACTCCGTGTGCGTATATCCTACTGATTTATTGGTCAATGATGATCGGTGCCGTGTAGCAGCTGTGTAGCGGTTCATACGTCACGATTAATAGGTATAGGTGGGTAGGTACGTACAACTTGATCGTTTACCTCCAATAGCCGCAGCTTCATATAATATATAACATTCGGGCAGTAATAGCTACCGCGGAGACTCGTCAGATCGTCAGATAACCCGCCTCGAGATTTACACTCATTGGCCATCATTCAATTACTTTATTCCTTCTGTCTTACTCCTCATTCACTCAGTCGGTCCGCGTCGACTCTACCTACCACGGTGTATCGCGATCTAACCGTCGAGGCTGCAGCGAATCGAAGACTGCGATGAAATGGAAAAATACAGGAAGGTGGAAACGAAACGAGCAGAAAAAGAAAAATTTTGGGTTAGAAAAAGGGCGCGCAAGTATACGCCTATGCGGTGTCGTTGGCACGCAGCCTCTGTTCGTGGGTGTCTGACTGCAGAGAGTGGCAGAGGGCTGAGGAGGACCTTCGGGGGAACACGCTGGGTCCAGACCTCTTCTCAGAGGGGGGCGACCAAAATAAGAAATACTACAATGCCAGTCGTATTATACGGACAATTAATTCAATCTGGCATCGAGCGGCGTCGAAACATCGTCTTGGTCGTCGCGCGCAACGTGGCCGTGGGTACAAACAGCCCGGGTGCTGCACTTGGAACATGGAGAATAGAGAACGGAGAACGGAGAACAGAGAATGAAGAGTACCTACGACAAGAGCGCGGGTTGGCTCGCGGAGAATTCAAAATAGAACTGTCCGTCGGGGAGTGGCTCAAAAAAAATTTCACGCCTGTTCGAAAAACGGAGCCGAACCGACCGCGATGATATCTGGGCAGGAGGTGGAATTTTGAGGAATAATTCAAACACGGGCTGCTTTTCATTTTCTTTCAAGTCGGACGTGTTTGTCACGTGTGATTTACTCGAATCATGATTCGAACATTCGTCACGCTCGTCAACGAGCCTGGTAAATATTATTCTGGCTCGTTTTACCTCAATGCGGAGAGAATTATTTACAATCTCGAATCTACCACGTACGTACCCACATGTAGGTATAATGCAATGTAAATGCAATTGCGAGAGGTGTTAAAAATATTCAAACTCAGATTGGGTATAGACGGTGACGAAACCTACGGAACAAAACTAAAAGAATCAACTTTCACCCAGGAGACCGTCATTAATTACCCAATTCTCTATTGATGATGACGATGACGATGACGATGATGATGTCGCGTGAAAGGTTGCAAGTTTTTCTAATTTTAGCCACGCTCGACAATATTCACCTTGTACTTGTTCGTTCCATATTTAAATCAACCATTTCCACATCTCCTCTCATTCAATTGGACAACTTGTGAAAGACAAATACGCAGATGAAAAAGAATTTAATGAAAGAGAAGGAAAAACGGCGAGTACCGTTCGCAGCTGTATAATCATACCGAAGCTATAACTCATTCGCGGTGTTCGGAAAATTTTCGATCAACCTCTTTCAGCGTTGAAAACAACAAGGCTATAAGAAAGAAAGTGAAAGAATCCCATCTCGCCCAATTGAAGGCCTAAAATTAAACTTCTCGTCCCGAATTTCCCTTAAGCTAACCAGCTACCAGTTTTATTGCAATCCGGAACGGTGAAGTGAAATTGCTTGATATTCACAGCTGCTAACATGTATGAGACTGACGCTCGTAATTTGTCATCGCACCCTTCGTCGCAGTGTCGAGGAACTCGGGCATTCGTAGATCTAGGATTCTATGTTGTCGGGCGGAAGTCAAGGCCCTCCTCCGTACCATTACCCACAATATCGCACGCACACGCACACGCACACGCGGATTTAGTTTTTCTTTTTTTTTCTTCTTCGAACACCGCTCGATCACCCGGCTCATGATCGTCACGATTCGTATATATACATATACGCATGCAGGTATCTGGTATCCGTGGGTACATCTTATTATTTTATTAGTATTATTGTTTGACTTTGTCGCGTGGCGTGAGTTATGCGAACGACGCCTACAACACGATGCGCGATGGTAGGAACAACGCCCTCGCGGTCCTGGACCGTGGTGGACACGAGCCTTTCAGAAGTGGATAAAGCGTTTGGCTCCGTACCAAACCGTGGCGGGGTTAAGTCGTGTGAACAGCCGAGACACAGAGACACTCTGTCGATTCAAAGTGGGTATCTCACGATTAATTAACGATCCCCTCGAAGACACCGGATACGGCATACGCGGCGTGGCGTAGAATTTTATCGCGCCCACCTCATCGCGGATAATCATTAGTGCATCGAGTGAATTGGTCTACGGGGCGCATGCCAGCGCGGCAGCGGAGAAAATCACGCGATAATTCGTAAGTCCGCGTACCGTTGGGATAAATAATATGTATGCACACAAGCAAGTTCTCGCGAGTACTGCCGAGGCGGGTACCTGGGCGGTGGGTAGGGTAGGGTAGGGTAGGGTAGGGTGGGTTGTACTGTCGTACGGCTATAGTTATATCGAATGAGTTTGAAATGGGAGAGGAGGGGGGAAGGATAGTGGACAGTGTCCGAGCGAGCATACCTATCCCATCCCGTATCCGCAGCGCGGACACAGAGGTAAGAAGTACATAAAACGAGGATGAACCCCCGCGGAGTTCCCACGTGGACTTGGGACGATGCCCGGCAAAGCTCATGGCTTCATCCCGGCGTTGCGTGCACCGCGACCCATGGCCCGAGATTCCGAGACATTATAACTGGTTCAAATTGAAATCGTTTAGTCCGGCCAAACGATTTAGATCCTCGGATAAATTTCCTATATCGGATCCGTTATTGATCACATCTGACAAGAAACGTTTGATTTATAACAACCCATCAACGATCTCAAACTCTGAGCCCCAAGACGGGCATGCGGAGACACGTTACACGTCTACCGAGGCATTGACGTCTGGATACGGAACAAGCTCGGTAATAAGCGATAAACTTTTGTCGCGTCAGACTGTGCAGCGTACGCCGTGGCTTTGGGCACATGAAGAGAGTTACGTACTCATACGTAGGAGTCGACCGAGAGTCGGGGAGAACGAATCTTGACCTACACGTGCCGACCAGATTTAACGGCAGCGGGCAGGAAACCGTTCGGAGCAGAGCTAATCGATCCGGGGATAACAAAAAGCCTGGATCCGTCGAGTGTCCGTGCGTTGAGCGTCTTGCGAAAAGGAATTGCAGCCGACAGAGCCAAGGGGAGCGAGAGAGCGAAGGATAGTGCGAAAGGAAAGACAAAAGCTGAAGGCAGAATGGAGCGACGTCACGTGTTTGCCAGATTTCGGATCGAGCCTCTCTATCCTCTGTGCCACTCTATGTAGCGAGGCGCCCAACGGCCAGGAATTATTTTTATAAAATCTACGACGGTTATGCAACTTGAGTTGGGGCTAACCGAATAGCTGCTTGTCTCTCCCTCCTCGTCCGTTCGACTTGAACTTGGTAGGGGGGATTTTAAGCGCAACTACATATTACGCCGTCGGCCTATACTGATATTAATCATAGTGGCAATCCGGGAGACTGTGCGCGGTGCACCGCGGTCTGTCCTATTCTATTATACGATTGCGCCTAATATTAGACAAATTCTCGATCCTACGAGATCCGTACAATTGAAGGAAATTTACAAGTCACACCCGGAGTTGATTACGTTCGTCGAATGTACATTGTCGACAGTCAGGAGACACAGAGAGAGGAGAAAAATAGAAAACTGCACACTTGATATTTATAAAACGCGCGACTCTCCCCCGGTTACGTGTCCGCGGCTATATCCACTATGCAAACTAAATCAAGCCGCAGGATTGAGCGACAAGCGATGGCTGCTGGCTTTGCCAGGCTTTATTAATGATCCGCCCGTTTTGATCTGTGCCTACAAAGCCACCCCCACTTAAAAAAATCATTGCCCAACACAGCCAGCGCGGTAGTTATTTTGAACCTCGAGAGAGAAGGAAATATAGAGAGGAGGAAAGGGGAGAGATGAAGACGATATTTCTCATTGTCTAGCTACGATTATGTACCTACATTATTTGCGCGTTAATATTTCCATCTGCCCGTTCATCGGAACGGTCGAAGATTGAAATGGATCTGGCGATTAACGGAGCGATTGTAATACATATCGAAGGGATTCGGTTCGTCGGGATGAATGATGCGTCGTACACGGGATTAAAATGAGATTCTGGACCTGAGCTAGGCTGCAGAACTAGTGCTCGGTGCAACGTGTGACAACCTATATTGTTCTTCTTTGCGCGACAAACGTCGAGAGTTTGAGGAGCAGCTTCTCGCTAATGGGGTTTTAATGACGGCCAGCTGTCCCACAGTGGTCGAACACTTTTAGAATATCGCCTCTTCCACTCCCGCGCTTAGGTACCACCTTAGGCTCATCCCGATTCGATCTTTCAACTGCGGGGGCACTACCTACTCCTAGAATGACTCGCGGACTCGGCCGGAACGCGCCAGTCACCTCTGCATCGCTTACCGATTTCTGTTAAATCACCGTCCATGGTTCGGCTGCGGAAATATATTCGAATGAATTCCGTCCATTGTGCGACAATATGTTCTACATATCGCACAGAGGAAAAATTGTTCCGGTTGCGTCTGTCCGCGCCTTGTCGAACGGAATTACTTCGAATTCGAGCGTTAATTACACTCTCATGTCCGAACGTCCTACCCCGCGCCTCCGTCGTTCGGTATAGGTACACATATTACTACAATATCGCCATATCGGTCGATCATTAGTCAAGGTGTCCTTTCGAATGTGAAACAGTTAATTCGAAATTCTTCGATAATCGGTGCGCGCGTGCATGTATGACTCAAATCACGCTCGCCTATTTGAGGCGATTAATATGTATAGATGTTGATGTATGCGTCGCTCTGGTCGAGTTTCGTTACGTTTTATTGTCAAAGATACCTATACACCTACATCGAGCAATCATCGATACGGGTAAATATGCTGCTGCGCATACAACATACGCGCGAAGATAAGAATATTTACTAGTTAATTAAATTTATCTGTCGCATATATTAGTTACGTCCGTCCGTCCGGCCGTCTATCCAAGGTTTAAGATAAACGTTGTACGGGAATATGCGACAACGGTATGTAATCTATGGGTTCTTTTTTTGGCTGTGAGAGTGATTTGGATGTTACGTATTTCCTATCCCTCTGTTGTATATATTATATCCTCGTGTTTTTTTGTCTTGCTCCTTGCCATGGACAACCGTGGAATGATTCACCTATAACTGCAGGGGCGGTTTCCGCCTACAACGACGGGCCTTCGAGTCTTATCGGGAAAATCGAGATTGGGACTTGTTTATTTTAGCGATGAGTGTGTCTTGGGGTTTTGGGTATGCGGGGAATGTCCATTAGGGCAAAACATCGAAATCGAGCTGCCGTTCTCGTTTTCTCCGTGTCTGTTTTCCTGCCTGTGTCTCGGCTTATTTCCTTATCTCCGTATATCACTCCGCATAAATCATGAATTGTCAATGAGCCCGGTGGAACCGGAATATCGTTCAGTGCGAGGGCCTGATGATATTAGAAGAGGAGCACGACACGGGCGTCCTTTGGGAGGCTGAATAACAACGATCGTCGTTCATTCAAGAATTTCGGTCTTCGGCTTCGGTTTCGGTTTCGCGAAAAAAAGCACTACAGCATACCTGTGCCTGTACACGCGTGCGTCGGTATTTTAACAATGAACCCGCGCGAAAGACCAACTGTGACGTAAGGGCAAGAATATTTCAGTTCATGCGGATGGTAAACTTGAGCTGTGAACGAAATATATAATTCAGCAGCTAGTGACGTGCGCCGCGCGGACGACCACAATGAAATATATTTAAAATAAGAACTCGGCTTCTCTGCCAAAAATTGTCCGACCTATAAGAAGACGAGGCACGTGAGACTCGTATAGCGAAGATGATCGTGGTAACCGGACGTCGGGAGGGTGAGAGGGAGAAAGGGTGCAGATCGAGTTCAACGGATCACAGTGACCCGGACAAGAATTGAAGAGGTTCGAAGAGATCGTACTTGACCACGGAGTACAGAGTTCGAACTGATCCGAGGATCGGCCGTATACTTTGAATATTTTGGGGAAAATTTTCGACACTCACAACTGCAACGTGCCCAAGACCCAAATTAGAAAATGGTATTGGAAAGCCCTGAAAATGGGGGTGGCAGTGACCGCGCGGGGTCCGAAGAGGCTCCAAGGCCCATCTGGTGAGCACATGACCAAGCCTGGCCCAAGGAGACCCGAAACCTTCCTTCCGCGAAATTCCTTAGAACAATAATCGAAACTTTACCTAATACCTATACTATATTCAGCCTAGCCACGGACTCGTACCTTCGACGAGTGACCGTTTTTGCTCGTAGGAGATTTCGAAAATTCCCTCAGCCCGATAGATGAGATGAAAAATGGTCAGCGTTTAATGCCTTCGGCCCTTATCCGCGTATACGCGAAGCGAGGTCCGAGTTGTTTATAGTTTTTCTCGGTTTGATCTGAAATTCCTAGACACGTTTAGTACGTAGCCAGATTAGGAATGCCACCCAGGTAATTTCTACGGGTTTCGGCTAGGATAGATTTCGAGGGGATGAATACCTCGCTTCGAGGAGGCGAAACGCAACGCGCGACGCAACAGGGATGGCATTTAGCGTATCGCTTTTTTTTCCCAGAATGCGTCTGGCTCGTCGATAAGCACAAAAATTACCCCGAAACACTTAAAATGAAGCAGTCAGCCGGCTGATATCCGAAACAAACACTCACTACTACCGGAGTGAGATTTTTTAAGGAAAATAAACAAACCCATCTAGATGTCGCGCTCGGGCAGAAGAAAGGAAACTCCGAGATTGTACGAGCAGTAGATCAACCGAGGCTAGTCCTTGCGCTGGAAGTGATCTGCAGGTGCAGGAGAGCGTGTCCGATTGAAAAAAAAGTCAAGTCCAAAGACTGTATACATAAACTACGACGATGGACGGGGGTAATTGAAAAATGTCCGCACAGTCCCGATATACCTATACCTATTTGTGTATCGATACCGATATACGTGGTATCGACGTGCGTCGGCTAGGTGTAGGTTCGAGAGTCTCGTGTACGCGTATAGACATGAGCTTGTAACAAGTATACAGCTGCGCTCGGAAGTCAGACCTTGACCTTGAGAGAAGTTGAGTTATATGTAAAAGAAAAGTTTGTTGGACGCGTGTTGGTTGGAGGACGCGTGCCTGGTGCGTACGCGACACTTAAAAACTTTCGGAGCTGCACACGTGTTCAAAGATCTCCCGCAGCCTCCCCACGACGCTAAGCACGTCACAGATCTAAACCCGCTAGGCTACGCCGCTGCTACCAGACTGCATCTCCATCTCGCACTTTTCCAAAGACATGTGCACACGTACTCATTAGGTCCGACTCCGCGTCTACGTATTTACACGCGCGGAGAAGGATTTACAACCGCTCGTACCCTCTCGAAAACCCTGGCCTCGACAATATTCGATATCGCTTCGGTTTCCTCGCATCGCCGAGCTTCTTTCTTTCATTTCTGAAATATTTGTCCGTTTCAGCCGTCCGAGTCTCAAAGTTGGATGAAATCGAGAGGAGGTAATTAATTATCGCGAAACTCAGCGCCGTTTGGTGAGGTTTCGAATTGTCGTATAAACCACTGACTAAATCGATCGATGTTGAATGGACTCGGAAATTCATCACGATAGTAGTTGTGTTTACCACAGTCACACATATTTTCCAGCTCCAAGACATTAAAATTATAGTAGGTATGAGAACTTGAGAAGCCAGAGTTGACGGAGAACTCGGCTTCCATGGTATATAGGGGCGAAGAGAGTCGAGACAGTCGCGTTAAAATTAGACACGAATGCTCAGCCCTCCGTAAAATCAACCCTCCTTGAAGCGAAATAAGGTATTGAAAAATTTTCAAAACAGCACCACGTCGTCGTTGTTCGATATTCAGCCGCCTCACAGATCGGTCGGGGGAGAGGACGAATTTACCGAAGGAGGGAGGCGAGCTGATGCATCACTGTTAGCACATCGATGATATTCGGCTAGGTTTTGATTTCGTGGAAATCTCTAATTGACCCAGTCCAGCAAGGTGAATAAAAGAAGGAAGGGAAAGATTCTCATCGGATTCGCATTGTTTGGGTGTAAATTATAATAATTTATATAGCCGAATGTAGACGTGTGATTAGTCGGGAATAATCTGGTCGCCTGGTAAAATTTATAGTTGGCGTGTTTCTCGGGGCTCGCGTGTTACGAAAATGCACAGCAGACTTTATACCCAACTCTCTCGCGCTCACAAACGGTAGCCGGCGGTGCAGGAGCCCGAGCCTTCTCCGCCGCTACCCGAACGAATGAGAGAGCAATTTTATAGAATAAATTTGAAAACAAAACACGGATGCTGGATACCGAATACACGAATCACTCGTACCAATAACATACACCCACGTAAACGCGGCGTAGCCGCTCGACGACCACCGCGCCGCGCCCGACCTGACCTATACCGACAGATTAATTTAATTATACACTAATCCCCCGGGTGAAACTACTTATGTATAATTCCCCGGTTTCAGGGAAATCAGCTCGCTTGTAGTTGTATCGCGCACCGAGCGTGGCAATATGGGGCGGGCAGGAGATTCGCGAGATCCAAAATATCCCAGGATCTCGTATCCACCGGCCCGGCCCGCATTCCTGAGAATCTTCTGCAAATACTCCGGCGCTCGGCGATAAACAGTTTGCGCCCCTTCCCCTCCCTCAGGCTGATCGATATTCGAAATTCGAAGCCGACCGAACGAGACAACCAGGAAACGGGAACACGACTTGTGAAAAACCCCGTGGATATCAAAATGTCCGCGTACCGCGTACCTACATTTATCGGCAAGCTAAACAAACGATCGGGTATGGACTTTGGAAGTGTTTGCCATCGAAACGCTATCTGCATCCGTGACAGTTCTCACAAGCGCGGTTGCATGTACGTGTATACGTACCTAAATAGGTGTACCCTGCTCTCCCATCCTCCGTGCGGTACGCCCGCGCTGGTATAAAATAAACGTAGGTATAGCTGTATGTAGACATAAATGTGTAGACACGGGGTAATCTTATTATATTATTATCCTACGCGGTATAAATATTCCGCCAGTTTTATAATTTACGATTTACGATTCGTTGCCGGACTGGACAACGCCTCGTCGTCTCGCATGCCTGTCAACTGATTTATGTACGACGTAACCTCAACGAATGGTCACGCACATATCCATCCATCCGTCCATCTGTCTGGACGTCCAAAAGTAAGTATTTATTATCCTTCGCGGATTATATTGCTGTTTTTCCTTCTTTTTTCCCTTGTTTTTTTTTTTTTTTGTTATTCTCACCCTCTTTTTCCGTCCACGCATTTTATTTCCACATAATTCTCTCAGTTCGTTGCTCTTTATTTTCACTTTTATCGTCACCCTCGTTCGACTTTCGTTCCTCGCTTATAGCGTCTTTCTCCGTAGTTTCGAGTTTCTCAACGCCTCGTTCCCCGGTTAGGCTAGGTCAGGCCGCAGATCAAGAGTGCCCCTGTTTCTTTCCACCGACCGCCTCCGGGGCTGAGGCATTTTAGTTCCTGATTATAACTCTGATCCTCAGCCATGTGAACAGGTAGCAATAATGAATCCAATTAGGTATGTATGAACGTACCGGGCCTCGCCTACATCGCCACGGTATACATGGCATAATCGCTTCTAATTCGATAAACTCAAAACTATATAAATAATTCGCTAATTCTACGAATTCTCCATGATATTTATTCGCCGCTGTTTCATCTACGATTAGGTATAGCTATTCCGTGGCACACCGTGAATCTAGAGACAAAGATAAACCGTTCGCGTGGATCGTCACTGATTTTCATCGCGATTCTTCTTTTTCCAATATAACATTCGACGCAAGGAGGGAAAATTACATTCAACTCGAAGATTATGGAGTAAAGTCGACGAGGGCTGTTGTTTCTTTTTTACCAACTGGCAACGACTTCCCGGAATACCATATTTGCTCCCGGCGGGGGGTCGTCGCCATCGTCTCCTGAAAATCGCACTTCCTGAGTCCAAGTCCAACGAGGCCGCGATCGAGGTGGTCCGGAGTTGCGCCGGCGTCGGCCGCACAATTCCGGAATGCGTTATAGCTGCAGCCTCGTCTGGGCAACACTCTCCGGAAGATAAAGCGAGAAAGAGGCGAAACAGAAGGAAGAGGAGGAGAAAGAGAAAGAGAAAGAGAAAGAGGGGGAAGGAGAAGGGAGAGTAGGTAAGGTCATTGGGCAAGTGACGTCATAGCCGTGCCAAAGACGCGTGGCGTCTAGCCGCGCCGGACACCCTGATGTCACCGCGGCTACACGAGACCCGAATGACTCAGACTGGGTGAAACGAAAATCTGGGAAACATATTTTCCACTCGGTTCCTTGTAAGGCCGAGTCAGGTAACCGGGACGTGGATTATAAAACGAAATTTATGAAGGTCCGATGCATCGGTTGACAAAAACTCGGGCGGAAAGAATATTATTTAAAATTTCCGACGTCTCCCGCCGCAGGCTGTTTATTTTGCCCAGCGGTCGCTGGCGGCGCGGGAACGAAACCCTGCAACTCATTACCTTGGCATTTTTGATTATATTCCAGGCGGTCATCGAGTGAATCGAATTTTCAATTACAGTTTGACGCCCGCCGTGACACAATGGGCCTTCATTATGCCGGTTTAATTTTTATTACTCCGAGCAACACGAGCATGCGATCGAGCACATATTTTCAGCAACACACGCACATGTGCGATACCTATGCCGGTGCCCTGCCGCAGCTGAGAGAGAAGGAGAAGCAGAAGGAGAAGAAGACGGAGAAGGAGCTGCCCGGTGAAACCGCGGTAACGCGGTACCTGCGAATCGAGTCAAATTTTTTGACCACTCGAGAAATCTACATAAATCGTACGAGTGGAACGGAATGAGGTAAATCGCGGTTTTAATTATAAAAGGTGGACGGAGCCACGATCGAAACGGACCGATTGAATGGATTCTCGATTGAATTATTCCTTTCAAAGTCGTTTGATTGTCAAGCATATTACGGTTAATGGCCTTATTTACAGTCCGCGTGTATAACTACAATAGACGGTGGGGCGTAAATTCTCTGTGAAACGCGGCGGTGCCCTTTGCAACAGGGACTCGCGTCCATTCCGCGGTCGACTCTCGTCAAACGTCACGTATCGCTGACTTTTGAACCCGTTCGCGCCGAAGCAGTGGCAACGAGGCCGGGGTGACCAGGATAATATTATCGCAGTTCCGAGGGGGAGGTGTGCAATGTGGCTCCGTGCGACAAGTTCAGGCCCGGCTTTGAACCTAAGCCGAACCGCAACCGGGGCAGATTTCGTGAAAAACGTTAACCGTCCCGATCTACATCTGCCGCATTGCAACGCCCCCCGCACGACGATCTACCAGCGGTACTAGCGTACCTAACCATCATCTGTTGCGGTGATACGCCTCAATATCGGATCTGGGAGACTCTTGAGTGGAAAAAAAGGAGAGGTATCGATTTTGTGCAATCGGATAAACGCGACGCAGCGTTTTGTGTGGCCAATGTCTCAATCGGTAGAGCATGGGACGGGGCTGGTGGCTGGCGGTGGTAAACGTAATAATCGGAGCCGGAAAGGACACGAGGCGTGTTACACGATCCGTAGCAAATTAAAAGGGGCTTATCTAGCTGGCGATTCGTGGGAGTCGCTTCGGCGTCTAATAGACCGTGTAAGGCTGTGGCGCGGGTGGCGAAGGGTGCGGTGGTTATCGATATATAAGCGTAAACGAGATAGAAATAAGATATCGCACACTCGGGGCTTCTCGCCGCAGACTTACGGCCGTCTTGGGGACGTATTGTCGGTACGAACGTCGTCGTCGTACCCCCCCGCCTGGACTCACGAGTCTTGCCGGTAACGAGGTCTCTTTCACATCAATAATTTCAACTTGGAAACAGCGACGAAGCGCCGAGCTAAAAAGAAAACAACAATCGGCCACCCCAACCGGCTTCTTACCTCGCGTACCTCCTCTCCGAGGGATAAACTGTATCGGTCTTACTTCCGGTGGAAATAAACACCCCCCCCCCCCCCCCCCCCTGGTTTGACGAACGATCCGCGGGCACGTATCATTTATATGAAACCGTAAAAGTAAAGGCCTGCGCCGGTGTCTCGATTTTATTATTAATTAACTTTGGCTCTTGGGGAGTATCGATTATCATCAAAGATCGCGTCTTTGGTTCCGATGCGCACCGATCACGTAACCCCCGATCCAACTGATAACGTGGCATGGCGCTGCAGGGCCGACATACGTATGTATACCTCCTACGAATACCCGCAGAGTCAGGGTCTTGATTTGATATTCATATTTTGCACGTCGAAGACGACACGGACGACTCGGTCATCCGGTAATATCAAACGAGAAACACTTTTAGGGATTCTGTTGGTAATACATACCACCTCCGGTGGCCAGAACCCCTTCGTTGCATATTAGCCGATACCAATAATGCGACAAATTGAATTAGTCATCCCTTAAGCCGGCGTCGAGCTTTTTATACGTGACGTAATTATCGAATCTTGACAATCAATTCGCGGCTAGCTGCGAAACCGAATTCAATCGTACCAGGAATTCATAAACATCGTCACAACCGCATCACATACCTGGTATACATATATTACATACACGAACTTTATTGATATGCAAAGGTATATCTAATTCGCCGGAACAGCTCGACGCCTACCTACGACGAGGTAGACTTACACGTATTATAGCTGCGAGGCGTTGGTGGTAAAAAATGAAATTGTTTCATCGAATGGCATAATTATTTTAATTGCTGGGTTCCGAAGGCCCGTTTAAACTCTTAAACGCCAGCAAAAACTATGGTCACAATAACGGCTGCCTGTCCGAGAGGCTCCCTGGCTGGCAGGTGTTTCACCTGCAAAAACCGATTCGATCCTACACGAAATGACATTCTCCCCACTGTCGTTGCATCATTATTGATACCGCAGCATTGATACAAGATAACGAACGAACGATAGAGACTCGAAAATCGCAGAGGACGGTAACTCGATCCCAAAAATATTCGCAACTCTTTATCCGATCATCTCGTCGACGTATTCGCCGAGGAGAGATAAACGACCTGTTTTAATTCAAATAAGACACCCCGTACAATGTACATTCCTCTCTCCATATAAGCGAATATAATAACGCGTAATGATATAGCCCCGCGGTGGGGTAACAAAAGTGTGTAGGCATGTGATTCGTGCATATTTACGCATACCCGCAGCCGAGAGCACGAGAGCAAGAGAGGATGTGTGTACTTTGTAGTTTCACGCGAGCTATCGCGTAGGTGCGACCGTGTGTGGAACCGCCACGAGCGGGTATTCCCCGTGTCCGTGTGCAGCGCTCAGACATCGCGAATACAGCCGCTAAGCTAGTGCCACAGTCGAAATACGTCGGTACACACACCGCATGCCCGAAGCGTACACTCGAGAGATAGGTAGGTACGTCTATGAGAGTGAAATAGTACGCGAGTACGAGAGGATGGAGGAAGCGTGAGCTATAATACACCCGGCATCAAGTTATGGGACTCATTTACGAGCCGATGGAACTCCGTTCTTCGAGCTTTTATTCTACACTTTCGAGAGTAAAGACCCCAGTTCGTCGCGGGGTGACGACGTTTGCATGATGCGAGAAAGCGATCCGAATGGCATTCGATATCGAAATATTGGTACGAAAATCATTAACGTTCGGATTACAATTCCCGTTCAACGAACACCCCTGGCCAGCCGCCTGGGTGCCTGAGTGCCACGTGACGACTGAAGATCAAGATTTCATTTCCTTCGTTCGCTTTCTATTCCCAATAATCGCTGTTGCAAGTTGCAACACGAGTGACGACGAACCGAGAAATAAATATGCCTCGTGCGCTTGAGTTTCTTTGACCGTAAAGTACGATATGTAGCGATATTCCGCTGGTGCTGGCAGCCACCGAGGGACCGTCCGGAGACATAACGTTATTAATTTGTGGTCGATAAAACTATTGTCATGCTCACGCATTCATTACAATATGCAAGACTTTACTGTCGAACGACGCCGTCTATGCTAATTTATTGCTAATTGTATTCCTCGGCGTGATGTCTCCGCTAATAATACAGTCACCGCATTGCGGGGATAGCATGACGTAACGCGGGGAATGCATTCGACGAAATTCAGAATTCCTGTTGCTCGAATCACTCGAGATCAGACGTTTTTTGTCTACCGACCAACGTTACACGGTTCGAAGTTTCGAACCGATTTCAGTCACGTGTACAAAAAGAAACTGGGATAGATAGACACAATATGGATAAATGGAGATGCGAGCAAAAAGAGTTTACGGTTAAAAATAATACAAAATGTGTAAAGTATTGGAAACTGAAAATAAAGACTTCAAATGACGAATGAGTGCGATCGAGTGTAAACAGAATCCGAATGAGGTAACTGAAGATTATATGAAAATTAGCAGTGAGATTCAATAAAAAGATTCAAAAAGGAGAGCGAGATAACTATAGCCATAGATAGGTCGAAAGATTGGTTCATTGATGTCCATTACAATTTACAATGTCAGACAACGTACAGAAAGAACACTGACCATTTCGAATGGGTTTCTTTTTGTGCCCGTACGGATGACTTAAAAATCATTCACAAAATTAGAAAAAAAAAAAAACGAGAGAGCAAATAAAGAAAATCATAAACTGGAAGGTAAGCTGCGAGAATGAAAGAGAGAAAGATAAAAATGACTGACTCGTTTAAAGTAAAAACAATTAGCATGGAACGTCTATAAGTCACTACGAGGTGCGGGAGGGTAGGTATAAGGTATAGGTACCGTTAGAACGACGTGAAATTACCCAGAACTTTGGCGTCGCCTTTTCATAATACGACCTCCAATGAGGATCCCGTCCGTAGATAAAAGTCTACCGATACAAGTCCACCGGTACAATAGTATACCCATACCTACCCCGTTTCGATTGTTCGTTTATCGTTTATATTACATCTACGACCTCGACCGATCCATCGGACTCATTGTTACCTCCCTGCAGAGGCCCAAAGGGACTCCGGGCCTCCGGGCCTCCGGGACCCTCTGCAGACTTTGACACCCGAGGATTTGGCGTCGTGGAGACCGCCACTCGGCAGGGGGTCGCCCGATTTGGCTCCTTCACGCGGCCCGTTATGCCCTACGGCCATAGCCTACCTACCTCCGCACGATGTTTGTTATGGTGCGGAAATACCGAGTGCCCGACTGACTCAAGGTCGGGTTGAGAACCCCGGCAAACTTGACGTGGAATACACCCCCGCGTCCCGATTCAGACGAAGGGATCCTGCCGAGGCGAGGGTGGCTCCCGGTACCCGACAGCACGTGCCGACCGCATGCGCCTCCAAAGCTCCTCTGCATCTAGCCCACCGAATTCTACTTGTAACCGTTAAGGCGAAAAATCTGGCGGCGCTGTGAGAGACCCAGATCTAATTCTCGGTCCTCACTTCCGTTTCCAACACTCCTCCTGTACTTTTCCACCACGCGCTGCAGCAATAAGTATACCCCTCGAGGTTCACTTATCGGAGCGGCAGCCTCGTAAAAGAACGCGACATATGGAATTTGTCAGGTATCGCTGGTCTCCCTGTCCCTGGTCGGCGGATGAAAAAATGTCGAAGGTGTTTCTACGATCGAGGCAATGAAACCTAGTTCTTCGCGATTTCGCTTTTTCATGCCCACGAGGAGGAAAAAAGTTCTGATACTTTTGTATTCCGGTAGTTTCGTAGCTTCGGTATTTATTCATTCTATTTCCCGGGATTTCCCAGAATAGAAAGCCACTCGAAGTTTACGAGACTACCTGCGAAAGAGGCTCGCAAAGGTCCGGACTCGGGCTATCGACGACGTGCTCATTTCGGAAATGAAAATGTTGTGACACCAAAAAAAGAAAAAAAAAGATGGCGATAGCAATAGGGACAGCGATGGGGCGAGAGGCCAAAAAAATGCATTGACGTTCGGGCATACCTAGGACAAGTCCTGTATTCACGATCGGGTATAAAGTCGTCAGTCGAGAGGCAACCGATCGTTCGTCGTCGCACACAAGTGTACAGGTATACCTGTACCTGTGTCACTATTGCGGATCATGACGAAACACGAGACAGAAAACCACGGCCGATGGGAAATGGGCAATGGGAAATGGAAAAATGTACCGCATACCTGGTTGCAGCGATACATGAGCACAAAGTGGCAGTATAGTATCATTCCAATCAATTTTTAAATCATAAACTCGACTGCAGATATCGTACGTGGATCTAGCCGGGAACTGCGGAATCGTTAGAGAAATGAAACCTTGGTAAAGTCGTAAAAATAATTGCGAGAGATTGCATCTACGTTGGTTCGCTATGCATAATAACAATATAATGATACGCGAACTGCGCCAGTGTTGTTGTGCCAACCACTACGAACCGGGGCCGAGGCTTACGGTCCGAGACTTGGGTACGATGTGCACTTGCGCCTATTCCTGCACCGCTGTAGCAGGCGAGGCGCGTGTCCGTGTGCGGGTATGTAACACCGAGGTGTATTACAAATTCGCGTATTATAGAGCGGTGGTCAGTCAGGAGGCAGCGAGATCGTTGTGAATTATAGTTGTCGGTGGTACGGAGTCAGTCTGTTAAATGCCCTATACATTCATCTATAAAATGCAAAATGCACTGACTTGCACAAGTCACTATTAAAAAGCATACGTTCAGTTTTATTATTGCTCGGCGAGTCGCTTGAGCATGGTATCCACGCCGTATATAAACAACCCCGGCGATTATCTAGTTCCATAAAATTATTAATAAGAGTAATTTTGCATCATTACATTATGGTACAACCGCGTTTCCCTCCATACTTCAAGTCCTTTTATCCTCGCTACCTCGTTTTGCTTTTCCATTATCACCGACCACCACTCGAATCATAAATTTATACATCCGAGTCCAAATTCCGATTACCCTTGTCCATCTCAATCCCCGCGTCTCATCATCGAAATATCCCAGAACTTGTTCCGAGAACCGATGATTTATTATTACAATGAGAATACGGAATAGGACGGAATTTCCAGGCTCCGAATCGGTCGTGGATCTCATTACAACGACTCGCGTACTCGGGTCAGTTGTTTGACAGGAAGCAGCATAGCAGCCAGTCATAAGATTTCTCTTCGAGGCTCGAACCACGGCGACAAATCTCAGCGAGTATTGAGTACAATATGGGTGTGTATTTATTCACTTCCGGGTTGATCTTCGCGGACACCTCGGCATATTATCTCTCGATACCGCGGTCCTCGCTGCTCGCGGTAACAACCATCCCCCCGTCTCGACGTCCCTAAGGTAAAGGTAAAGGTAAAGGCAAAGGCAAAGGTGTGTGTAAAGAGGAGTCGATGACCTGGAGTCAGTCTGGAGATGCAATGGCTGGTCCTGCTTGCCGGCCGACGAGGTTCCAACGACGCCGGGGACAACGACGTCGAGTCGACGAGTAAAGGAATAACACGAAATAAAGCGAGTAAAGTTGAAGAGTCAACAAGGCCATCGCTTCGATGAAGTAAAGTCCGAGCCTCCGCACGTAGTCCCGTGTTTGCACGAGTTTCAGAACCCGTTTCATTCCAACATCTCTCTTTGACCGATGCTTCGGCTTTCACACGCCGTTTACTTAGGACATGGTGAAAGACGTGCTCGCGTATCAAATTGAATATTCAACCAAAAATAAAATCTCAACCGGGGGGCATATCTCCGTGCGGATACCGACCGCGTTAGCCCACGTACCTAATTCCATTCCCGCGCATCAATCGTATCAACGGGATTTTTCCCTCGTTCTCGTTTTGTTTCATTGTCGCGCGACTATAACGAGACTCGCGGCACGGGCGAGGGCGAGAGCACCGCGGCAGTGGTTTGTATGTATATGATACCTACTCGGTTAACGAGAATGTAACTGCGGGGTATCGAGGGATACGCCACAGTCCCGTAGGAAATAATGGTGGCGCTAGGGTGTGTATACCTGGAGCCAAGGGCTCACCTTTCGAAACCTTTCAACCTGAACAACCGTCACACAACCATCGGTGAACTATACCCGACACAAATCGATGCTTGTTGGGTGTTCAGAAGCCACCTTGTAAGCGTCACTTAATGCCCACCCTGCCGGAGGTACCTACACACCGCCAATCTACGCGCACGCAGGTATAAGACACGGCTGCAGTGTACGGGGCAGAGTCCGACCTGACCCAGCCAACCGACATTCAACCCCCGAGGGATTGCATCGAAGCTAATCGTTGATGAAAAAACAACCGACTCGGCTATTCCGCGATCCGCAGTCCGTCCACCTTCGCTCGATACCTGTGCCAATCGACCTGGCCGAACTTGAGCTAACCAGCCCATAACGAGCCCGGGGTCTGGGTACATGGCAACTTCGCAAATCTGGTGCGGTACGTGCGTCAACCGGGCGGCGGTTACTTCCGTGGAAAGACGTATACGAGTGAATATGAACGTACGAATCAACGGGTGACCTGTGAAATTCCCGACACCCGCGGGGTCGAGCGAACCGCGGGATTCTTAGATTTTTAACGAAAAACGAAATCGCGAGGTCGCGGCCCCCCGCATAGGTCCGGATGGACGGGCTCATACCTGGACGGACCTCGTGTGTAGATATGGATATGGACATGGACATGGATATGGATAAAGATATAGATATACGTATCGCAGGTATCATCGACGACTCGCGGGGGCAGCGACTCTTTGACGCGACTCGTAGAGCTGAATCACGGGAGGCGTGGCCTACGACCGAGTCGACGACCAATCGCGAAACGTTTCCTCGGTTGCGCACATACCACTTTCCCCGGGCCCCCCTAATCCCCGACCGACGACCAGATCCGAGCGAGTACGCGACCGCGCAAAGACCTAGTCCCGTCGTCCAACCGTATCAATTCCCACTTTCGAACCGGCCGCCGAATGGGACGCGCTTCGATGTTGCACCGCGCGTGCGTCAAACACTTGAACCAACTCGTACGCGTATTATGCCTCGAAATTTGGAATCACATTCGCATCGTTCGCAGTCGGTTCGTTTTTCAGGGTGGAGCTTGCGAAAATCCAGACGGAAATCGTAGCTCTGCTCGATATCGATCGATTGTTTCTTCCGCCGTTTCGTTTCCCTCCGGAGTATATGCCACGTATACCGTATACCTACGCATAAACGTAGTATACACAACGCGGTATTTCTATCTGCTCGGAACCGAGGGACCTTCGACGGTAGAGCTGTTTTGTAACTGACAGGTGGTACCGGCAGCGAGTGTGCCTGCAGCGATGTCCCGGATAAGACGATTCGGCGTGGTGCTGCAGCGTGCGAAGGGGGCAAAACGGTACGGGAGATTATCGCGGATCTACCGGGTTTGTATTGGCACCGATATAGCTACATGTGTACAAGAGGCGACGGAACAAATTGCCGGACTCGGTGTATCGCGAATTACCGGCCACCTGTGGGTGGGGAGGGGAAAGAAGAGAAGAGCGAGATACAGCCCACGGAGAGCGGAGGGGGACCAGGGAGTTTGCAGGACTTGAAAGACCTGGCAGGAAATTGCCTCCAAAATCTAATTACCAGACTTTTATATGGCGATCGTTAAATTGTCGAATGAATGCCAACTGTGCAACCCGCTGCAGTCTCTACTCCGCTTCACCGTATACGTCCCGTACGTGCGTATAGATACGTACCCATATGTATATGTACATGTACATGTTATACACGCATACAGCCTCGCGGATGCAACTCCTTTTTATAATCGTGCCTTATTTAAATTGGATGTGGAAAAAGAATTAAAGCGATACAAAAAGTTGAGGAGAAGAAAAAAAATTCGAAGAAAACGAAAAAATTAATAAATTAGCATACCGACAATAAGTAGGTACGCTGAAGCGGCAGAGAACAACGTTTCACCATTGGTCGAGGGGAAATCCCCGCCTATACGCGCGTCACTACGTTTATTGTCTGTTCGCTGCTCCCCCGCACCCTGGCATTATACCTACAGCCATACCCGCGTAGAGTAACCCTCGCCTGGCACAAGTCCGTGTGAGACAATCGCCATCGTACGCGTGAGTGGTTGAAAAAAATCTACCCTTTACAGAAAATTATTATTATTCCCTTCATCTTTCTCTACCCCGCAATCGTAGGGGTTGAGGAAACGAGTGCTGTCCGAAGGGTGTGGCGAATCGGTTCAAGATCCAGCGAGATATTGACTGTTTTATTTTTTGCCGTCTATTATCTTCGAGGCCTGCTATAGTCAGCGGATTAACGGACCCAGCGAGTCGTGGTGCGCGGCTATACAGGGTGTCCCAAAATCAGGAGCACAAAATGATAGGGGGTTGACGAAAATGGAGGGGGTCGCCCTGAGTAAATTAACCCCAAGAATATGTGGTCTGCGGAGTCGCGTTCGCGAGATACGGCCGGTTAAAAAGTCGCGCTAGCGTTGGTATTTAACAGCCAGATTGACAGGGAAAATCGGTCGGTATTCCGGTGTTAGGTGCGCACGACCTTTTCATGAACAAATTTCGACGAATAAAGTCTTTGAGCTTGTGATTATTAAACTGCAAATGATCGTTAACCGTATCAGTGGTTGAGTGTGCGTAAATACCAGACTGCCTCACGATCTCCGCTGCGAATTTGACTGCTGAATACCAATGCTAGCGCGATTTTTTAATCGGCCGTATCTCGCGAACGCGACTTCGCAGACCACATGTTATTGGGGTCAATTTACTCAGCTCGACCCCCTTTATTACCCCTATCATTTTGTGCTCCTAATTTTGGGACACCCTGTATAAGTAAATTGCGATAAAGAAAATTTGTAGAGCAACGGCAGAAATATTTCAAGATATACAACCGAATTCCAGATAAATCGGGGGGATGGGAGTGACACTTGGATATCGAGATCCGACCAACTTCCGACACTAGATGAATCAAATACCTGAATCAACGAGCTAATGCTCGGATGATAGTGTATATTACGAGCGACCTGTTTTTCGGCAGATCTTGCCATTTTTTTTTCTTTTTTTTTAAACCAATTTTTGTTATTTTTCAACGAGAGATTGTACGTAGAAGGGATTAGCGCGGACTCGGTGTATAAATTGGTCGAACGCAGGTGGGTATTGTACAGCGACGACTGTTTGTATTTTTTGCCGTTCGTCGTCAAGAAAGAAAAAGAGAAACAACGTTTCGTATGGAAATCAATGGAAATTATCGGCGGTGTGTATTATACGTGTGTAGCTGCTATTATGATACGGAGATATAGAATAATTTGTAAGAGTGATCGGTAGGAAAAAATAAGAAAAGCAAACGACTAAGCTGGCATCTGAAAAACTGTGCGGATGATCAATGCGCCCGGGTTGGGAAGTAAAGTATTACGAAAGGTAAATAATCTTGCTTTCAGAAACTTTGAGACGATAACCGAAACGAGACGACGAGGAATAATTGTTGGTTGGTGGGTAGGTGTATACCGGGCGGGACGGTTGTCACGGCGAGTCTTTGTGGGACATTACAAAGATTAATTGCCTACTTACCCGTATATAAGTATAACGTATTCAATGGTACCATGGAAGACCCGCGATACTCCCTTCCGATATAAAGATAACAATCTATTTTCAATTTACACCGAACGAAAAGTGTAATACATACGAGTCATACGAGTCGTACGAGTCATACCTACTTACGGGGCTTACCTACTTACATTTAGTTACGCTCGCGGATTTAAACCGTTCGAGAATTGTTTAGAATACGTTGAGAATTGTTAATGTCACTTCTGACACCTGCATGCAACGGCACAGGTGTACAATATTTCGTTCTTACCTCTACATAAATATATCTATGTCCATGTCTATATCTATACCGGGTAAGTGGACAAAAATAATAATAAAGATTGAGTGTCGGTCGTGCGGACGTGTGCCGGTCACCTCGGTAATTTCTCGCGTGGTTACTGGTTATAAGTGAACGACAAGTAAGAAGTCGCCGAGCCGTGCTCGCTTGATAGACGCTTCAATCCTGTAAACTACATACCTACATACTCCGAGTACCACAGTTTCGCTCGTCAAAACAAGTTGTGGAATCGCCTGCAGCGAGAATGCCAACCGGGCGATAATCCCTCGGATATAAATAAAAGTCCGGAATCGTCTATGTGAATAAGCATAACAAATGTATCGACAAGTTTCTCGAATAAAAATCCGCACCTCTCGGCGCTCGTCAATCAGCGACACAACGACAATGTGAATTCAATCCTCCGGAGGGGTGCAACGGTATCAGCTTTGCAAGAAAGTATCCTCGAATAGGTGGCCGATGGATTCAAAATTAATCCAAATCCGTACAGTGTTATATACCGCCTACCGATTAACGTATTCGCTCGTGACGGTTCATGGATTTAGTGTCCGGGTGAATGATAAACCCCGAATGTTGTTTCCGGCTAATTGTCTCCCGCATTTTACTACGGTTAACGGCATAATAATATAATAATATAATAATATAGTAATATAATAATATAATAATATAAATATACAATGCGTGGAAAAACCCCGAGGTTTGTTTGTCGATTGGCGAGGTTGAGGGTGATGGTGATGGTGATGGTGTTGGTGAGGGGAGAGATTAGAGAGAAACGGACGGCAAGGGTGTAGCAGTTAATTGCACGGCTTGATCCTTCCACGAAAATCAATCGATGACTAATTGCCTGTCAAAATGTCAATCGGTGGGGTATGCGAACGGTAATTGTTGCCGAAGTCTGAATCCTCATACACATACCTGCCAACTAGAAGCCATTGAGCTTGGAAATTTTCCCAAAATACTTGAGTATCTCGCATTATCGGCGAAATCTAAGAACGGAAGAATGGGACGATGGTGCTGTATGAAGCGAGAGCGAGAGCGAGACCGAGAGCGAGACCGACACCGACAGAAAAAGAAAAAGAGATAGAGATAGAGAAAGAGAAAGAAAAAGAAAAAGAAAAAGAGACAGAGACAGAGACAGAGAGAGGAAGCGAGTGCATTGACTTACCATGGGACTGTCAGGTGTGTGGTGATGGTGGTTCATGGTGATATTCGCCATGGCTACACCTCCCCCGGGATTCCCCATGTCCTGAAATTCGTCCGATATCTCCATCGCGTACGATGGTAACGGTTCTCTGTTCTTAACCCGAATTTTGACGGCTTAACCGGCGCGCGGTCAAAAGGGCTACGAAGACCCTTCGCCACGCTACTGCACGGTTAAAAATATAAACAACTCGGTAACACCGCAGCTCCGAGTATCTTTATTTTGATTATTAGTTTTATTTTTATTTTTACTCTTACTCTTACTTTTATTGCCGAACACGGGGTACACGAATCACCGATCCGGATGTACAGACACGGTGACGGTCCACGTGTCTATGTTTATTTGATCCGTCTTCTTCAAACCGATCGACAATTCTTCATTAGTCGCTGTATCAAATCGGGATTTAAAAGTTTAACGAGCTACTGTGATCGTTTGTCGCAAAGTTGTCGAGACCTTGCCTTCATTTCACACGCGTTACGCGGGTATAAATATCACGGGAACGAATTCGATTCAGATCGCGGTTAAAAATTGTTTAATTAAAAGAAACGTGCCGAGAGTCGGTTGGACGAGAAACAGCTCGGAGCTCGAGCCGGAGACGTGTCGATATGCTTCAACTCGTACATTCGGATTGAATATGTCGTCGACGATCGTCGTTGCTCGTCGTTACTCGCAGGTGATAATCCGTATTTTTACAGCTCTCTCTGTCTTTCTCTCTCAGTCCGTGAACCGGGACACACTCCGCACTGCTTCCACAATGTTTCTGCCCTCGTGCGGTGATTTACCGCGTGCCGACCGGCTCCCTCGCAGGGACACTCTCTGGCGGCCTGATTCTATCAACTCTGTTTATACCCCGGATAATCTCGCGTCCTCGTCGTCGTCGATCGCCGGCTCGTCACTTTACGAGCAGCCGCACTTGCCCGCACTGTTATTGTCCGTAAAAACAAGCGAAATAAACTCGGTGGAAGATTTCGTTTCGCTGAGTTCGTTTGATATGCGACATGTGAACATAGGCGATTGTCGGAACTCGGGAGTTTATGAAGCCGCGGTCTTACGTTAGCACTGTTAGTTTTGTTTCACGGTTTGAGAATCGTCGAGATTAACGACCAACGACGAACGATCCTTTTGATTAGATTAGACGAAGTAGTTTCACAGAACAGAAGAACAGAATAATATTAACCACCAAGGACAAACACAACGAGTGCGAGGATTATTTGAATATCGATCGAACGGCGACGCACTGGAATCTCGACTGTTGACGGACGACGAGTCTAAAGTATTATATTATAACCTCCTTTACAGCGTTTGTCGAATAACGTACAGCGGGCGCGCGCACGTTCGCGTCCTCTGGCGATCTGAGCTTTGTAAAGGCTCGTTCGGGAGACCCCACTTCCGTTCCTCGGAATTAGTTCGTATCGCGCTCGTGGTGGGGCGCAATCACTCGGGGCGTGGCCTAATCCGATACTCCCACGAGATACGCCCCCTTCCGATGCACGTGATCATCCGGCTACTCGAAAAACTAGGTTTTTTTACACTCCGTTATAACAATCCGACTCCACACTCCGCGGCCACACACTCAATTTTCCCACGTACGATAGAAATATTCCTCTCGCCAATCCCACGCTCGCACCGACAACTTTATCCGAGGTTTCACTTTTTCTCGAAAATTTTGCCAACACTTTTTTCAAGAAATCGTTATCGATGCCGCAGACGGATGAACTGCGTTCAGCGATGAGTCACGTGGTAGGCGGTAGCCAATCGCTGGTCGTTCGTCTCAAATAAATGTACCCGTCGTGTAGCTTGCCTATACAGGTGAGATGGGTAGTCGGAGTAGTACCTACGAGGTGAAACCATAAAACTCCACGAGTCACGGGCGATTAGCGGGATTCACGCATCATTTTCACACGATTTGACACGACCGCTAAGTATCGAAGACATTCGCATTCACAGATTCTAAATACTCGGGCGCAGTTGGCTGGCTGGCATAATTGCCAGCACCGTTTATTCTTTTATCATTCGGTATTAATAATAATATCTTCTCGTTGAACCTCGTTTATGTAAGCAGTAAGGTACGTGCGCGTCCTACCAGCCATTCAATTCACCGGCTACACCTCATCCACACCCACGACCAATACCGAGATAACGACTAATTACAGCCACCCGTGCGCGTTCGCGTATCTTTTATTCAAAACCTCGCCCGATCCTGATGCCAGCATCGCCGAAAGAAGCCGCGCGGCTGATCTTCTATTTTGCGAAAAATAGCTGGTATATCCTCGCCGTTTTCAAACTGCGGTCCGCGATGCCACGGAACGCAGATGCGATAAGTACGGAGTATTATCCCGGTCCGTGCACCTATGGCGGAAACGAGGCGACGCGGGGCGCGGGGGAAAACGAGAGCAAGATGTGGGGATGGTTGGCACAGGACGTGAGGTATACCAGTAAACTGCATTAAACTTTAGTGCTTCGGTTCTTCGCGAACAAGTCGTTAACACCCGAACGGCTGTTTGATCTCGAAGCCTGCAGCACCTCCATTCCGCTCGCCGCATCTCGCCGCATCTCGCCACATCTCGCCACCATCTCGCCACCATCTCACTGCACGAGCTCCGAGTCGAGATATAATGGTGATTGGTGAACCACAGCGTTGATCGGCCCCGAACTTTTTCTCTGTTCTCTCCTTTTGTTCGATTTGTTCTCTTTTTTCTCTTCATACCTCGACTGCGGCTCAACCCAGCGTCGAGATTGGACGGGACTCGAAACAGAAAAGTCGGAACACTATTTCTGCGATCGGACGCGAAACGAGTTTTCTCAAATATCAATCATCAGTCTCGCACGGTCTGCAAGTGTGACGCGAGATGCGACGCAGGATGGGTCATCGTTACACGCTCACCTGCGGGGATCGAGTTAGTCATGAACGCATCCGTATGCACCGCACGTGTACCAAGATGGCGGTGGAGGGGCCTGCAGCTTGCCGCGCAAATTATTCCTAATTGCAACACGTGCGATACTCGTGGAGGGTGTAGGCGGTCAGGACCGATCGGCCTGCGAAATTTCACATTTCATTCCAAGTTTGAGCAATTCGCCGCAGCTACGGCACCTACCGTACGAGTAAGGGCCATTGCAAACTCGCATGGTGTACGCCAAGTCGTATCGAGATTCATCGGAATTCATCTCCGAGCTGACCATCGAAATGGCGATCCACTGGCTCCGATTATGAAAAGGGTTCAAGACCCAAAGAGTATATAATTTTCTACGTAGTAAATAATATGACGCTACGGACACGAGAATATATGTAATATATGTGAAGGCGAAGAATAATTGATGACTTGGCTTCAAAATTCCCTGGCTAGTCGCGTTGTTTGATTTTGCACGAGCATATGAGTTCTCGTCTCATCCTCATTGCGGTGGGGCAACGTACATATTATCGGTCGTATTTTAATATTGGCATTTCGTACGTTTCCTGGACGACGGAACGACACCTCGGCCCGTTCGGGGATCCAGGTATTCGTGTATTTAATATTAAGCATCGAGCACACTCGGCGTGTACCATTAAGGCCTGTGTACACTGTACGTTTATATGATAACCTACCAACACCATGAGCGGATTTAACTAGCCGTTGGCGGTGGAGCGGTCGGTCTTCACCAAAGACCAGTACGAGGATGTTTGCTTAGCCGCGCCTACAGCGGACAGCCTCAGATGCTCTCGTATATACGCGCATCTATAAGCTATTGTGTACGTACGTAGTTTTTCTCACCGAGCCTGTGTGAAGACGACGGAGATGTCAGATGACCCAACGGGGAAACGGGGAATCGACGCTCTCTTGTTTCTCGCCACCTCGATTGACAATTCTCATGCCTGTGGTCCGACTGCCACATCCACATCCGCATCGACATCGACATCCACATCCACACACACAGCCCCAGTCGCCAGTTTCACCTTCTATCTACATATATTCAATAATCACGCCAGCTGAGTCGAGGTTTATTACTCGGCTCTGCGACTCGGACTTCCCATACAAGTATGAGGAGAATTTCGCGTGTGTGACGGTCTCGGGTCTCTCGGGTGATGTGGGTACAAACACATGGGTCGACTTGGTTGCAATGCGACGGTGATGGTGATCAAATATTGACACGAAAAAGTGAAAAAATGAGGACGGAGAAATTACGAAGACGATTTTTAATCTCGAGAAGATGCGTGACAGAATTGATACGAGTTTGAAACACGTTACGCATACGCATATATATATACTATAGGTACACACGTGCAATGTATAGAGATTCGGGGAACGTTTCGTTCTCTCAATCGTTTCAGGTCCCAGTTTTGGATTGTGGGGTTAAAACGTGCGGAGGAATGGCCAGGTATTCAAACAGCTGCCATATTTTATCGGGTTTTCCGCAATCGCGTATGTAATTTCGAGAAATGTTTCGATGCCGTTAGCCGTGAGCCGTAACTACGTCGCGTCCGAAATTTGTAGCAGGCTTTTCGACAACCTCGACGCCCCGGAGCACGTGGGATTCGGGGAGGGTCGTGCAGCCTCGAAGGTTTTCGAACCAGGGAACTGGTCGTAAAATATTAGAAGCACATAAAAAAATTAGTGGGAAAAAAAGCATAGAGAAATTGAGGACCGAGCCTATATTGCGGCGGAATGGATATGCGCGCACGTATCTTTCGTGTATTGGGTGTATGTGGTGTGCCGCAAACGTTGAGCGTACGTTATGTGTCCACATACTCGACGCGTATGTGTTCGCTCGATACATGGGTTCTGACGGAGAACCGAAAAAAACTTTATACTTCAGGCCCGAAGAACTCGCCCTCGATGCTCACGGTCCCGGCCATAAGGTAAAGTCTGGGAGTCTGGGAGTCGTGAGGCCCGTTTTGCTGTTTGAATTATAATCACGTATTGTACGGCAACACGCGTAGGTATAGGTACATGTATGTAACGCATACATGATTGCAGCAGCACTCGGTCTTTAGCAAAAGTGCTTTTCCTCCTTTGACGAGAGTCCAAGAAAATATGTGTGCCTCGTACGTATCGTAGGTGTATCGGGCCTGCAGGGTACGCGGACGGCCGCTCCGAGCCAGATCCGTGCAGCAGCAGCAGGCTGCGGTGCAAGGGACGGTTTTAGTGAACCTTCTGGGAAATGTCACTTTCAAGTTCCGGCTACTTGCGACTCGGAGCTCGAATCCGATGGGGGTCGATCGATGCCCCGTCCCCGGCCCGTCCCGGCCCGGCCCCGATTGGACACGGTCCTCAAAAATGGTAATTGAACCTCATAAATTATCCACCTAGCGGTGGCGAAGGCGATTTGAGCTCTACACGGCGATAGACTCGACTCGGTGAGATTAGCGACGAGGAAGCGAGAATTCAAACGAAAAATAGAAATCCCACGGCAAATGAGGAAAATCAATTTACCCATACCGCGGTAATTCGTCGATCATTGCGTATACAAACTGAAGTGGATACCCACTCGAAAAATGAGGCGTAATTAATGAACCCGTAGACAAATAGACTCAGGTATACCCATATAACTGCAGCTTTCTAGTCGTCAATTGATCAGTGGTATGTATCCGTTTGGATCGTTAAATTTTTAATTACACTACCAAGTACTCTGCCGTATACGATGCATGTACAATACATACATGAATGTGTATACATACCGCGATGCAATGTCATCAATGGCATCTACGTCGCGCATCATCCGGACGTGTGCGGACTTTGCCTCTGACCGGAGGCGTGAGATAAAGTGGTTGTTCGTTTCCCGAATCACAAACGTATTACTCGCATAATCTACCGATTGAACATACCTATTTTCCGGACGAATGAAAAACAGGGGATGACCGAAGGTGACGGGCCTGCCGAGCGGACACACGTGGAAATACTGAAAATCTAAATACAGGCTGCAGGTACGTGGATTACCGCGTGCACAGCAGCCTGCAGACCGGCGGCGAAGGCTTAGGCAACGGTTTTCGACTAATTTGGTAACGACTTCGCTATTTAAGCGTCCGTACCGTGGCCAAGTGTGAAAATGACATTGTCGAAGCCCCAGAGCCATTATTGTGTAAATTGAGATGAGCAGATTGTCTCGCGTGGCTGAATGCCTCGACAATGAATTCTAGGTCCAGACTTCGCACCTCCCCTGCCTCCCTGCCGCCCCTCGTACCTACGCCGCAGCTACTCCCTGTTCGCGTTGAGTTTATACTCGTTAGCGAGCCGAATCAACCGGAAATACCAGCTTGACACTTCCGTATTCAGGTCAGAAGATAATGGGCCGCGCACCCTGCTCTCGGAAACAATTGGAACCGCTCGAGCTCCCTCTGTCTCTCGCTCTTTCACTAAAGTCCACGAAAATAAAACGAAGGTTATAGGTATATGTATTCTTATAGGAAACACGACGTTCCTTCGAGACGTTTTCATTTTAATACTCCTGTCGAGGCGAGTATTATAGGGGTTAGACGAGGCAAGGGTTGAGGAGCCAATCACCTACCGGGCGCGCGTCTCCTTTCTTTCAATTCCTTCACAAGGATCAATAGATCTGAACGTGTGAAGTAAATAACGTTCATAACACTAATTGGCAGTCTTTGAAAATACCTGTATCCGACGATGCATGGTCCAGTCTCCGAATACGGGGGGTAAATTCGGCGACACCGTCGACCCCGTTCTCTAAGAACTTGAGGGTGCCTGCGAGCGTGAGTTTCAGTTTTCGTAGTCGAAGGCGGGATGATAAACGGTCATTCGACGGCCTGTCTACGTCCATCGAAATTCTGCCACACTCTCTCGCCTCGTTTGCGTTGGCGTAATTCCGAAATTCTCGAGGTATATCGATCATCCAGCAAATTCATCTCTTCTGCAATTGGTACATCGACTAAGCCGAAAGTTATACGTAAACGATGAGAAAATTTGCCGCTAGAATTTAAACACCCCGTGGTTCTGTATACCTATAAGTCGCAGCACGTTGGCGGGGTGGCGGATCGCTCTGAAATTAGACACGGCGAAGTAGATCGGCGTCCGGATCATCAATTATCTCGACTAGGTACGGAGGTGTCGCCAATCGCCATCGCGAAACCGAATTATACAGTTCAAGATTGATGATCATCCCGGTATACATGATATACCTATATTAGATCTCGCGTGTATTATGTACTCGTTTCGCGCGTCTCGCTGTACTTATACCTACCAATCCTACAGACACCTACCCGATTCCGCCGTACCAAATAAATGTACCAATAAGCGTGTCTGAAAGAGAATGGTTCCGATAATTATATTGAATACGCGTAGTGTACAAAATACACGGGTGTACAAAAGACGGGAAATATTACCCAACCTCGGATTGAACGTGGCATCGCAGATTTCTAAACGAATTACGCAAGGTGCGGTGCTCAAATTATTCTCCTTCGATGAAAGATAGCGAGTCTTGCAACCGGCACATCGACATAGCCTCTGCGGATAATAATTACACTCATTATCAGGGAGGCTATAAAAGAGTATTCGGAGTTTCAGGAATGGCGCTCTGGATTTTCTCATCGTCAGCTGCAGGCGATTACCGCAGGTACGTATTATGTATAACGATACCATTATACTGTATAGGTATGTGCTCCACTCGAACGGGTTGTCTCTCTCAATATCTCGTAAAGAAGGGCAGAGAGGTATCATGGCTGACATGGATCGTTCAAGACCTCTAATACACGCTACAGAGACGACATGACGACATATAAGGACATAGGTAATACGATGTCAACAACGCGGGCGAAGAGAATTAGCAACGTCGACGTAGGTAGGCACATGAAGAAGCCGACAGCGCGATCCCGTCCATCAATTATCGAACCTGCAGGGTGAAATTCTATTCGCTTCGTACCGGCGAAATTAAACGAATTCCAGTCTGGTGTGTCAGGAATGAAAAAAATCAGCCTCACTCGTTGGGTTTTCGTAGGCGAATGAGTGGCAGGCTCGCTAATACATCCGCACCTCGAGACCCTACGCTCCGGCATATTCTCGTTACGTATCGCTCAGTCCTCGAGCGCGGTACTGTGGCACATGCTTAGGCGGGGAGGAAATGACCCGAGGGTTGCTACCCGGGCATTCGGGGGGCAGCGAAGCTGTCGAACAAAAAATTAAGACTCTTCATTTTCTCAATATAATATGCACTTTCGTAATAATTTGACTATAATTCCGGTACAATCGATTCGACATAATTATCGATTATCGATTGATTCGCGTATAGTAGCGAATATGCCTACAATTTCAGGATTATTTTTCGTACGGCAGCTTCTTCATCCCATATCCAAATTGCGGAATTTTGGGAATCCGACCAAACGAACGATGCGCCAACCGAGCTATCAGTGGATATGACTTCACCACAGCGATTACCATTGGTTGACCGCTGCAATCCCTGCGCTATCGACCGTAGCTAGGAATGTCAGAGCCAGGCTACCTGCAGAATTCCGCAGACAACGGTCCATACAGAAGATTTCGTAGGCTAGGTACGAACTTCAAGCGGGATGTTAGTGTCGCTTCAAATTGAATCTCAATGTTCTCGGAGTAGATGATGAAATACATGTCTTGATGTCTGCAGGTAGTTAAATGTCTAGTTTTGTTATTCACGAAAGATCAGTGCCCGACCGCGCAGGGGATTTGAAACCACGTCGGAACAGTAGCGCCGTGCGTCGACTGCGCATGCGTTTCCAGGTCACTTCGAGCGAAAGAGACGGTATCGACCGGCACAAGGCGTGAGAAAGAGATAGAAGAGCTATCGCCTATCACGCGTACAGTTTCGGTTTGCCGTTATGGGAGAGAAGAAACGAAGGCAGCACGCGTCGTTCGGCATTCATTTTCGTTGGTGTTAAATACCGTTCCGTCGTACGATCAGTTCAGCGACAGAATCGGAAGAAAGAGAGAAGAAAAACAAAAGATGTACAAAGAGGAGATTACGGAAAAAATTTGTTTACACGACTCGGCCAGACTCAGAGTGGCGATCGAAGAACAGCTGGGTAGATCCCAGTCGAAATAACGTTGGAATCGCGGGACATTACTCCGAACGCGTAGTGTTGTTGTTCTCGTCGTCGCAGCGAATGATTCGCTGTCGCCAGTCGTCGATCCAGCGGGTCAAGCGGACCAACGGTGATTATGGAAGTGACCAACTACTACCTCAGACACTGAACTGAAACGATCGTCGATTCATTCCGTTAACCATTCTTACCTCACCCTCGTCGAACCGAACGAAAAGGTCACCTCGTCACCGCGGTGGTACTCGAAGAAGAAATAAGCATGGCCTGTGTCAGCGAGCTGTCGCAATCACAGGAATACCTCAGCTTTCGGAGCTCCATTCCCCTGCGCAAAATCGTTGTCGATTCCGATGGCACAAAGGTACGTGAATTTCGTATGACATTCGGACTCATTTCGGAACGCACTGGACCCTGGAGTTCGGGACCCGTAACGCATTCGGGATGAAAAGGTATCAGCGAACGATTGACGACCGTTAATTATTCATTACAGGGGTGGAGGGTCTATGACTCTGGGCCAAAAACAGTGAGATGTCCGTTGATTTGTCTTCCTCCGGTCAGCGGGACTGCCGACATTTTTTACAGACAAATTATGGGCCTGGCTGCGAAGGGATATCGCGTTATTGCTGTAAGTCTACACCGCTGTCTCTCATGCTGGGTGTAAAATAAATGTAGATATCGTTATGCGATGATTTTCGCGGCCACTGCGGTCATTCTGAATCGCAGTTGACTGATTACACTACTCTCAAAGAAAATGTACATACATACTGCTGATATACCTACATGTACACTAACCGAAGGATTCACGCATCTCAACTTTGAATAACAGAATATACGGTCTTACAAGAATTCAGTCTCATTGTCAGGTCTACGTATAACAGATAACAGATAACCAGATACTATTTCGTAATGATGTTTTTCTCAAAAGTGCCGAAGGTCTCTCATATCGTGGTACTTATACTCCATTGTCCGAAAAATGTATCATGACGATTATGACTGAAGTACTTGTGAATTTTATGATTCAAGCATCAGACTGGAAAACGTTCGTTTTTAATTGTAGAGAAGAAGAAACACTTGTTCAGCCATTATCTATCCGAGCAGAGAGAAATTACATGTAATCACTAGAGCCGCACGCGCTATACACGATAACTACTCGGTATCACTTTATCGCAGTACAATACGCAATACAGACGTATTATATCTATGATGAAACGCTCGAGTGGATGTCGAGCTGATTGTGAGACATTCCTTAACTCTCCAATAATTTTAAATCCTGTTCGTGTAAAGATTCGAATTTCAAACCTTTCCGTACACAGGTCATGTTACTTACTATCTTTACGCGTTTCGTCCAACATTTTAGAATCGTGGTTTTTTGTTTCAGGCTGAGGCACCTGTTTATTGGAGCGTCAAAGAATGGTGCGAAGGTTTCAAAAAGCTCCTCGACTACATGGAACTCGACAGAGTACACTTGTACGGGGCATCTCTCGGTAAGGAGAAAAATTGCGTTTCAAGCAAATAAGGCCTGTCTGCGGGGGTTCTTTTAACCACGGTGAATGTTTTTCACATGACTCGCATTTCTTATCTCCGTGATAGAGTCGTCTGCGATTCTGAGCTAATTACAACATTACATATTGCTCGGGATCAGCTAGCTCTATTTATAAAGACAATTTGGTAGGAAATCGATATTAGGTGTACACATGCGTCACCTAATCCCTGGTTGGACTGAAGAGTTTGAAACCATATTCCAAGGTTCCTTGATTTACTTGACAACTCGTTGCTGCTTTGATTTCCAGGTGGCTTCCTGGCGCAGAAATTCGCCGAAGTTAATTCGCACTGTCCACGTGTTGAGTCTATGGTTCTGTGCAACACCTTCACGGACACTTCCGTCTTCAGCTACAACGATTCAGCCGCCGTGTGAGTAAGCTGTCTAATTATCGCCGAATTGACTCGAATAATACATTGTTTAGTTTGCAATAAATGCGATCGGTACAAAAATCGCGAAGCAATACGGGTAATTCCATATCAAGTGATCAAGGCTTTCGGGACAAATTTTTCTGATCTTGACGTCGATCTCAGAAAAAGTAGTTCACGACGAAAAAAAATACTCGCCAAAGCTTTTTTTTTATTCTCAATATTTTCGAAGTTATGCTACGTTTTCGTTTTGGCGCATTTCTTTTGAAAAAAATCATAACTCCGGCTACGTTGGTGATAGGGAGATCGACTTAAGCTCATTTTTTTCGCAAAAGAATATAGTCGTCAGAAAAAAATAGGGCATTGGGATTTTCGATCGCTCAACATGAAATTGTCTGCACTGAGAAAAAAATATGGTTGATTCAAAATAATACTGTTCAATTCAACTAATCGCGACTGTTACGGCCGGGGAAACGCCGTTTTGGTTAATTCAATCAAAGATCTGATTGTTAATTGTTATAAAAATTGATTGAATGGAATAGATACCTATTTCAACCGATAATGTAACTTCGTTGAACCGAGTAATGAATGCTCATATGCACCACAAATTTAGTTATTGTAACAGAGCGTGTGCTTGAAGGGAATAGTGCCTACATGCGTAGAAAAAAAATGTGTGAATGAAATGACTACATCTTTGATCGAGTTGATAGAATTTGTACGAAATGACTGATTTTTTACGTTGAACTGAACTTCAATTTCATTAACAGCTTGTAAAAATTATTTGAACTAACGATATTTTACGTAGTTATTGCCATGATTTTTTTTTTTCATGACCAATAGGTATATGGCTTAACGCCCATTCCCATTTTGCATGATTATGTGCAGTATGCATAGTTTGTTCTATGGTACACAATACAAGACCGTCGTTGGGCGGGTCCGATAGGATTGAAAACCTCAGTTTCATGTCCACTTCTTATACCGAGGCTGTACATTCATATCAGCGAGAATTTTCGGTGCCTGGGTGACCCCATAGTGGCGAATTTGTGAACTCCTCGAGTAGTATTTCGTACTTCACATTTGTTTCAAGCAACATCATGTAGTTTTGGTTGTTTCACCTTTTCCGTGAATTTGACCGAACCAATCTGCTGGTTACAACAAACAACTTTTAATTGGATCAATGAAATACTTGATACACTTGATACAAAGATTTGATTGACCGAACTAATTTCAAGTATTCAATAATCAAATGACGTTGTCAAACTGAAATGATACCTTATTCAATCAAACAAATATCTATTCTCTTATGATCAACGCGAAATTTTTTCAACATCTTTCAAATAATTGGGGTGTTTGACGCAACACGACAAAGTGATCATAAAAAGCATGATATGCATTTGTCAGAATTGATATTTTATCGCACCAAACATTTATATATTTCAACAGTATGCTGATTTTAATCAATAATCAATTGCAGCTAATCAAACGATTATTTGAACTAAATTTATTCTCCTTCGACATGACTTCGTATTTGTTCGGAATACAGGTTTTTCGAGAATCTAGATCAAATTTATCAAACGTACATTTTCGCTCAATCAGATGCTAAACTCGGTTCATTCGATGGATGCGAATATCACAGCTGAATCAAATATGAGGTTGAGATAAATAAATCTATCCATCATTGAGTTCAGGTTTCTTGAAAAACACGAATGATTGAACCAACTTGATAGTTTTTAGGTCAACTGAATTCACAATTGTACCAACCATTTATGGGTTAATTGCCCCAACCATTCAAATTTTGGATTACAAGTAGATAGGTATGCACTTGCAGCAACTAAAATTTAATCAATTCAACTGAATCTTTGCCAACTAAATGAATGAGGTTGATTCGACCACACTTTTTTCTCAGTGTGCATTTCCCGAAACAATTAGAGATTGCGGCAAAACGCATTTAATCTGAAAAAAATCACAGACGTAGATATATGTATCCTCTCAGTGCTGTGTAATTTTCAGAGTAGGAGAGCCAGGCGTTATTTTTTTATGGCCTAAAATGTGTATTACGTTAAGTACCTTTTATCGTGTAATAGTTTCGGCAAACTACTTGAGTATTTAGAATTCAAGAACGGGCTTTTCGGTTCAAATAACATCTTTAATCATGTATTTTGGGCCAAATTATGTTGCTTCAACTTCAAGTTTAATAATTATTTCAACTATAGTCGAAATAATTATTTTTCGTGACACAAAATATAATCTTTTACGTGGATTATGAGTATTCGTTGGACCTATAGTTGCAGAATTTTCAAGGTTAAAAGATTATATTTTGTGTCACGAAAAATAATTATTTCGACTATAGTTGAAATAATTATTAAACTTGAAGTTGGAGCAACATAATTTGGCCCAAAATACATGATTAAAGATATTATTTGAACCGAAAAACCCATTCTTGAATTCCAAATAATTAAGTAGTCTGCCGAAAATATTACACGATAAAAGGTACTTATCAACGTAATACACATTTTAGGCCATAAAAAATAACGCCCGGCTCTCCCACTCTGCAAATTACACAGCACTGAGAGGATACATATATCTACGTCTGTGATTATTTCAGATTAAAAAAAATGCGTTTTTCCGCAATCTCTAATTGTTTCGGGAAATCAGGATAATTTTATGTTGAGCGATCGAAAATCCCGATGCCCTATTTTTTTCTGAAAACTATATTCTTTTGCGAAAAAAATGAGCTTAAGTCGATCTCCCTATCACCAACGTAGCCGGGGTTATGATTTTTTGAAAAAGAAATGCGCCAAAACGAAGAGGTGCATAACTTCGAAAATATTGAGGATAAAAAAAAGCTCGGCGAGTATTTTTTTCCATCGTGAACTACTTTTTCTGAGATCGACGTCAAGATCAGAAAAATTTGTCCCAAAAGCCTTGATCACTTGATATGGAATTGCCCATACGAATCTTTCAACGTTCGTGACCATTTTCATTTCAGATTTTGGATACTTCCGTCTTTGGTACTGAAAAAAATGCTGATGGGGAATTTTTCTGCCCAAAGAGCCGACCCGGAGATCGTAGACGCTATAGATTTCATGGTGGAGAGAGTGGGTACAAATTTCCGTACTTTACATTCGTCGAAATAGCAGTTGGTGTAATAATTTCAGTACGTGTAACTCGTGTGAATGATTCTTTCAATAACTTTATAGTTAGAAAGTCTGACCCAACCTGAGCTGGCCTCTCGACTAACCATGAACTGTGTCAGCTGCTACGTCCAGCCACAAAAAATCTCTCACCTCCCAGTAACCATAATGGATGTCTTCGACGAGTACGCCTTGTCGAATGTGGTCAGAGAGGAAACTTACAAGTGTTATCCGAACGCGAAATTGGCCCACCTCAAGAGCGGTGGGAACTTCCCATACTTGAGCCGATCGCCAGAAGTTAATTTACATCTTCAGGTAAACAATCGAAAACTAATTGGCTAACGGTTGACAAAACTGTAAAACTCTCCCAATTTTTCCCACAGATTCATCTTCGGCAGTTCAATAATACCGAATACGACGCTGCGGAGAGGTACGACAAGGAGTAGGGGGCCGGAAACAGAGCCGCGGAAATATATTTTTTTTAAATGTTGAAAGCAAGAGAAAGAAAAGTTTTCAACAGAGTTTCTTGTTTCTCAAATATTTCGGTAATTCCTTCTTACGAAACTGTGAAAGTAACGTTGCAAACTATACGAGAATACGGTTAACTCACTACATACCTATAAGCTGCGGCTTTTTGAAAGTGCAGTCCCAATTGTGGCGGATAATTTTAACCAAAGCCTGACGCTTGTCGCAGTCATAATGATAGAAACAACCAATGATTACGAATAAATTACGTTGAGCCGATACGATAAATAAAAATTGTATGCGGGACCGTTGAATCGTGTATCAAGTAATTGACGAGTTTAAATTCAAATCGAAAGTTTGAAAGACATTCTCCATGTCACATTTATCCGCGAAGACTTATTGGTGGTTATGAAAGAGTCGTTTGTTGTGCAATAAATGCCATTATTTATACTCATATTGTACATTATACGCAGAACATTTTTTTGTATGTAACACATTATATCATATAGCTAAAGATTATTAAAAAAAAATAATAATAATAATAATATATATACACATATACTTTTTCATCACTAAATTATTTTCTGTAGTCAGTACTTATTCTGGGCGATCTCATCAGATCCTTCGAAATGAAGAATGACACTTGAATCAAATATGATTGTCGCTAGGGGGTAGCCACTTGGAAATATCGTCTGCCAACCATTTCACATTTCGCGACTATTTCATAGTTATTTCATTATGTTTGATAAGTATTTTATACAAGATAACTGTACCGACTATCTTACGAGTGGATATCCCCTCGCAATGTCGCTAATGTCGTTTCCTGGTTCAGAAATGCTATACATTCAAATATACATAAAATAAAAAGTCAGTTACAAGATATCAAAAAGTGGAAAAGAACTGGAAACTGCAACGAGTTTCGCGTCTGAATTAAAAAGTGAAAACGTAGCAGGTAGTCAGAGTCAACACATTACTCCTTCAAAACGGGATTTTTGATAACGATATCGCTTCCTTCGTTCTCGATCGATTCGTAGGCCCACTTTCGGTTCGCCCTGAAATAAACAATACGTTCTATCACCACAACCCAATTCCCCGCAGGAAGCGTAGCGACGATAAAGTAGACCCAACACTTTACCTGCACTCGTGTCCACATTTCGCGGATTTACATTTGGCACAAGGGAAATGACACCCTGGACAACCGCGGTGTAAACAATCGCACAGGTCTTCTCCAGTTTGGAAGAAGATGCCTTTCTCGTCGTACAAAACGTGCTTTTTAGCGCCGGGATACAACCTGCGATTCAGCTTGCGTTTTTCGCGCTCGCTTCTCTCGGGATCGAACGATTTCAAAAACTCATCAACCCCGTTTTCCAACGAAGCTGCTGCCTTCCTCGCCGAACGAGTTCTCTGAAAATTACAATATGACTTCACTCCTGTTTTTCCATTGAAATATTCCGTGCCGTAAATCATTCGTGAAACTGTGGTGATTACTTCCAACTGTATCACACAGACACGATACTACGGCTTCGATAGGTAAGTTTTCTGATCGTGCTGCCATTTTTCCGAGATAAACGTGTCCTCTGATTACCTAGTCTATTTTCATTATTAGTAATTTTTTCAATAACCTCGTCCCAGTGATCGAGCGGAATGAAATTATCTGAAGAATTCCCGGAATATTCTACGCATCGTTTGACAGTGTAGTTCAGATCCGCAGGCTCTTCGTTCATTTTTGAATCCGTACACAGGTAACGTCGCGAGTCCCGAGGGTGAAATGATGGTACGCAGCGGATAGTCTTCGCCTCTTTGCCAGCAAACCGATGTCACTCTGTTGCGATACCGTAGTATGACGCGTATGACCAACTGTCACTCGAATTATGCGCACTAGCCTCGGAACACATCGGAGAATACGTGAATCACGTGTCTTGACGCTTGACGTAACCACGGATATAAACATAACAGGCGCGCCTCGACGTGCCTCATGAACGAGCCCCGCCTGCGTTCGGTTGGCAAACGATCCGCCATATTTTTACCAACCTAAGTTTCACGCGAAAGTCGCGAGACAGAAAGTGACAGGCTCAACCTTCTTCGTTCGATCTTTTTCTATCTTTTCCTACCGCGTTTATTCATTCGTCGGATTTTCGGTTGCCGCTCTCGTCGATATTTGTTCATAATTCATATTTAGTCAATGAGAAACTGTAGCGAGTCTAACTATATTTCGCAAAGTGCCACATGAAAATAATCGGATGAGACTATATAAGAGAGCTACTTTTTGCGAATCTGGTAGGCATTCAGCGATAGGTTTGAGAGTGATTTTCACCTGTCGCGAATCCATTCTACTCGTTAGTCTGGCGCGAGGGCAGTTCTGAAACTATTGGTAAAACAGTTCGGGTGCGCACTGTGAAAGTTAGACATCGGTAATTTTTGACAATCTTTATGGTACGAAAGTCTAGATCCAGAGCAATCTGATTTCGATCACTAGGTACAGTTTTGTTTGACTAAAAACCAGTCCCCCCCCCCCCCCCCCCCCTAAATACAATGTAGGCGCCGCGAAAGAAATAACACCCGACCACGTAATTGCATTCGAAGGGAATAATTTTGGAATCGTCAACGTTCCGAGAGAATGAAAACGGGACTAAGAATAGCAGCGTGGAAGAATATCGATCCAGGTCAAGCTACGAGAACTTACTCTGTCAAGTTGAGCAACGTCCTGTATCCTTGCGATTGGTGACTCGTCGCTCATCGTTCTCCAAGATTCCCTTGGGCGTGAGGGTGACGCTCAAATTACAATTTTCGACTTATAAAACGAAACGACGAGGGAATTTTTTGATGGTATTTCAGCTGACGATCAATTCTGATACACCGTGTAGCGACAGTGGCGACTTCTACGCGAGTGGCGCGGCCGCTTGCGGAATGTACAGTCTCTGAAAATACATTATTTCTAGGTTATGGGCGTCACAAAGGGCTTCTTCGTAAAGAGCTTCATAAAGAATGGAAAAAATTCCGTAGGTTTCCAGATTCCATTCCGAGACTCTGATCCACTGCCCAGATCTACTTTTCGGAAAACCGTAGAAATATAAAGAAGGAAACAAGATCCGGTGCTCTTCAGCCATTCATGCAAATTTCGGATCAGTCGATCAAGGTTTTGGTCTTGAATGAAATGCGACGAGGGCTCATTTCCATAGAGCTAATCTTGGACGGTATCGTTACGAGATAGACTAGGATAATGTATTCTGCCTTGTTGCGGTCCTTACTGGATTATTGCGGGCACCACCAGACGATGTTTGACCTTTGTACAACGTCGTCCGCAATCCGCATACACGTGGGAATGTCGAGTGTTCCTCGTCGATCAATCAATCAATAAACGCCAATAAAATCGTAGGTAGTATTGCCTCGAATATGTATATGTTACATACCTAATGATGAATTACTTTCATACTTTGTACGCCAATTTATACCTAAGCGATGCACTCTGAATTTATTGGTTATACGAGCGCGTATACAAATTCACGACGTGAGCGACGCCTGTCGTGCAATCTGCGAACTTACCCGTCCGAGTACGTCACGTGACTAGCTGAAGACGGGTTTGCAGCTGCTTCGTCCCCTCGTTCGAGACGGAAAATTTACCCACAGCATTATTTTCATTTTCTAAAAAATCAATTTACTATAATGGGATTATTGGAACAATGGTTCTGCAACCTTGACAACGAATGAAAGTTTTTTTATTCGTCCAGTTTCCTTTCTTTTCTCCAGTTGCATGGCTCTTCTTCGAATATTTATCAATAATTACCGTTTTGAATCCAAGTTTGATTGATTGCTAGCCTATAGACAGCTATTGGAACTAAATAATACCAGATTTAACCTGCTCATTCGAGATTCTAGTAATTACATATCATAATACCGTTCAACGAACGAAAACTGACGTGAGACAAAGGTTTATTTATGACGCATTTCAGTGATAATTCTCTAATGAATCATTAGGTTAGCCGGATTTTCAGTTAGCATACTTATAAAAGAATAGAACAATGAATTTCAGCCGAGCACAGCTGACCGTGTGCATGAACCTACAACGGATTATTAAAATCAAGGGATCACGATTCAAGCGACATTGTCTTCGCTACGGATGGAGACCGTGAAAATAGACTATAAGATATTTTCTAAATCACCAAATAAATGCTTCCGAGATCTAGAACCTCTTTAAATATTCATGGTGAAATCTGTCGTAGAAATGAATAAATGTTTACTCACATTTCAACTGGCCCATTAGCTCAGTTGGTTAGAGCGTCGTGCTAATAACGCGAAGGTCGCGGGTTCGATCCCCTCATGGGCCAATTTTTTTCATTTTGTTGCTGTTGTTCTTTTTATACATTTCAAAGCTTGTTTGGTTCATGACAGAGAATGTCGATGATATACGGAAGTAAAACAACACAAGCGTTATACTCAGTAATTAATTGTAGATAGTGCGAGCGCGAGCGGTGAGACAGCGACTACACGGTTCACCGGGTAACGGGCATTCGATTTTATCATGGCCAAACTATCCGGATAGCTACGGACTCGACAAAGGTGTCTCGTTGAGAAGATGGAAAGAAAACCTGACTTTGGTTGGTCACGTGTAGGATAAGTATAATAGCTACTTGCGAGCGGAGCTCTTTGCGGCCAGATAGATATATCTAATCTTAAGATTGTATCAAAGTCCGGCAATAAAACTATATATTATATATAAAACGGTACTTGATCACATTGATCTTTGTGTCGACGCGTTTTCCAAGGTAACGCAGTCGGATCGAGTCGTTTCTCCGACGTCTCTATTACTCCGCGTTGATTCTACGCCAGAACCAATTACTACGCAAACGTTCGGACACGGGACACCTGTGACGCCACCGAATCTTCTATCACCTCCGTCAACGATACGCTGCGGGTCTGTTACTTCCGCTTTGGCACGAATACGGCAAGGAGAAATTCGAATTCTTCCGTTCGTTTCCGAAGGGCTCACATCGGCCCTACGTTGTAAGGTAACGTGATAAGCAGCGATAATGGAAACCTTTGACTTGACTTTACATTGCCAAATTTTTCTGATGTCTTGCCGCGGCGTTGGGTGAAATCCAATCTGTATAACCGACGTCAAATTAGTTTTGCCCTATACATATCGTACAGGGTCGCAGCTGCCAAACTTTTCGAATCCGAAGGCGGAATTATACTCTGCAGTTGCTAACCAATGGTAACGAAATTTCCATCGCCGTGACAATGAGACGAATCAAGATCACACATATTCAATCGAACGAGGCACTTGAACTTTATCCATTTGAAGATATAACAGAGTTATTGATACGTTGAGTCTTCATTGATTATTATATGTCTCGTCGATGGTTCGTACATTATTGGCAGGTATCGGCTATGAGGTAGACAGCCGGGCGCCTCTTTTTCTACCAGCCCCGAGCCGTGGTACATTAGTCAATCGAAATAATCAAGTATTGGAAAATTTCCTCGAACGATGTACGCGTGCTGAATATGCTACACGAGATTCTTCTTCTGGCAATAACGCGGCAATGACGGATAGATGTATGTACCTATGCCCTAGGTATAACGCACGAAATGCATGTATAGCCATCAAACATATTTGGCAATAGTCCACGCGGCTTCTTTCACCGAGTGATTAATTATAATTTGTGATTTACGACGTGCATAAACGTAATAATCGCATGATCAGTAGCTCAATTGCCATTCAAAGATTCGAACGTTTGACTATTCAGTGGTCGGAAGGTGCTGCGGCGATTGGCCGAAAAAATAGGCGTTTTAACCTCTGGAAGTCTAGCGGGTACATATTTGCTGATGCATGCGTACCCAGTATAAATACCATATACGTTTGCTCGAACGCGACATACGCGAGCAAGTGAGGAACCGTCTAGCTGCCCGCTGGAAAGTATTGATCTGCGCGTGGAAATACACCGTTTGTTGTTAGTCAAACGTCCGCAGGAGCCGGCATCCCCGATTCGTTGGAAATAGTGCGGCGGGAACAGCTGATTGGTCGTGTCTCCGATATAACCAGGGGTATGCCGCGGCTTCGCTTCAGTTGTGTTGTTATTCACCCACTGTAAACTTGGTGAGTAAAACTGTTGCCGAGTCATTTTCCGCTGCGAACCAACGGCAATCGCGTTTTATTCGCACTACATTTTTCCTCGCATACCCGGGTTGTGTACGGGAATTCGGCCTAACTGCTCTCTATAAGTAGGCGAATAGTTCGTAGCGATTTACGAAATCGTATAATGGCCATTATTGAATGAGTTCTACTTCGGCCGCATTCTTTACAATGTGAATCGGATAAACGACGAGCGAAGTGGGGCAGTGAGACAAACTTTAGGTAGTTACGGGAGACAGTTGAGATCTTTAGAGGTGTTGATGAATTGATTAGCAATTATTTTCGATGAATGTATTTTCGGTATCCTGCGTCGCAAATTTTCCCGACAAACTTGCTCTTCTTCGATAGGTTACGCAAATACGTAGAAACGTCTCGGCAGGGTGCGCGAGCACCTTTGACTCATTTAATTTTCACTCGTTGACGTTCGCGTGTATCGATTCGTATGACTTTAATCCCGCAAATGCATCGTACCGTGGATATTTATCGAACGAGCCGGAAAGCGTTTTACGGATTATTTGAAAGGCGCATAGATCCACACACCGCGTTCGCAGTGCGGATACAATTCCGATTTCTCAGGGTTGGATGAACTTTCGAATCCCGAGGACGAGGATTGTGTAAAAATTGACCGACCGCTTCGAGGTTCTGTTACTTCGCAATTAGAACGAATGGAAGCAAATGAGCTTCCAGGTGGTCGCTATCGGGCACATCATTCACACATCTACCTAAGTATACCGGCGAAGGTGCTAATTGATAACCACCGTTTCTATATTAATAGAATATACCTACGCGACATGGGAGCTGGTAGTGACTCGCGGAAAATGAATACTAACCGCGAAAAAACTTTCCAAATAGATGAAGCATTACGGAGTTTGTATAACCAGAGGCCTTCGAAGAGGATCGTATTCTCGATCGGGCGTAAGACACGAACGGATCGTTTATGAATTTTGCAATTCTAATAACATTGCTTGACGGCAATCTTTTCACGTATGGTAATGATCGAATAATAAGAATATGGAAATTCCGGAAGTAATTTCATCCTTGGCTGTCGAAAGGTTGTAACGGCACGATTACCGAGAAGAAACGACGAAATACACACAATGAAAGTTTTCTTTTTCTCAAGGCCCAATTCCCACGTGGTTCAAACACGCGTGCTATTGAAACCATGGCACGGGCCTGCTATAGTGATTCAACTGTTGCTCTGTAGAACCTCGTGTCGGAAGAAACACGGTCAGCAGCATACGGAATCAGCAGTCCAAGTGACGCAGCGATACGTTTCAGAGTACGGAGTCAAGTAAATACGCTGTACAGCCGGAAATGGACTTTGACGAGTCATATTTTCATTCGTAAAGTTACGCGTGAATATATGCTTGGGTAAACATAATTTCGATAAAAGTTACACAGGGAATGTCGGGGACATCGAACAGAAATCTACATCAGCCTATCACTCGTCAATCATATGATTCGGTCTTGAAACCGATTCTTGCTTTTATTCACAGGCAAACAATAAGTGTAACCCCGTAAATTTCAGCTGCTTGAGAACAAAAAAATAAGTACAATAATAATTCCATACCTTTGATCCAAGTTTCCGGAAGTATAAGACTGTGTATGCGGAACATTGATACTATGATTTCAGAACCTCTTAGGGATTAACAAAATTAGATTTTTCTCAATTAAATCCTCACATTATCCAAAGTTGATAAGTTCAACATCCTCGATTGCGCATACAAATGTTTCAAATTGCTTTGCAAAGCGCGATGGCGAGATGTCACGCCAATACTTGCACTTTGTTTCATTTTTACCTCCCACTCATTGTTGTTGTAACATCAGCGTTGTCGTATCAAAGCGTATCGGACCAGATGCTGCAGCGGTGCCACGCACGCGATGTATTGGCGCATTACCAATTGTTCACGGCACTATTTTAGAACTCAACTTTCACGCTCGCCCAGTCTTATCTTTTTTTCTCATCACCGTTCCTTCGTGTCTACAAACCGAGCTGGCGAACGAACAGCTGATAGGCGATAATGAATACGTGTAACGTAATACAGGCAATAATTGTTATCCGTACGACTGCCGTCGAAGGGAAACAATTTATGATCTCTAATAATGATACGGGTATCGGAGCTAAACGGTTGGTTACTTACTCGTGTGTCTCGCTATTCCTCTGTTACAGAAGAATAGTATGTACAAAGAACTCGACAACAAGGAAGTGAAGCACGATTGCCCGAGGTCAGAGGGGCTGCACGCGTATCCGGATCACTTCAGGGAATCTGAGCTGACCAGCTTCTAATCGGGGAAAAAAGAGGAGAACAACACGAAATTAATGGGAATCTGAAGAGTTTGTCCTACGGAAGGACTTGTAAATATTGTAAATAAAATCTATTTTTAATTCGTATTCTTTGGGCGGGTGTATCAGCATCGAAGAGTCAACCTAATCGAAACTTGCGATTGTACGTGATAACGTTCTACGACAACTTCATTTCGCAACTGCAACGCGAAAAGTATAATATAACGAAATTAAATTTGGCCTTCGCGAAAGTCTCAGCAAACATAATGAAACCTGAAACAGCGAATGACATGACCCTCGGGATGAAATTACTGACGGCAGGAACTGCCGCCTGCATAGCAGATCTGGCCACGTTTCCTTTGGACACGGCCAAAGTCAGGATGCAGGTGAGAATTGAAAATCTATTCTTAGACTTTTCGCGATTAACGGCTGCCCTGAAAAAAAAATCCTTCACAATTACGCTGACAATGAATTTGTGATAACAGATCGCCGGCGAAGGACGTCCCCTGCTCCTGGCTTCGACCGAAGGGTCTGTCCTCGCAATGAGAGCAGCTCAGCCGGGATTACTGCAGACCATGGGGAACATCGTGAGAATCGAAGGGGCGAGGTACGATTTCGCAACAATTATATCCGTTACCAAAGTTAAGCCATATTCTGTAGGACGTAGGTGACGCGTAGGTCGTAAATAGTGAATCATAAACCTACCTCTTTCAATTACCATAATTACTTGCGTTTAACGTTCGAGTTGACTCGCCGCTGTATGGGCCAATTTATTTTTATTCATTTCGTGACGTTCGTAAGTTTGACGCTAGACGATAAACAAAACGCTAGTTTGAATCGTGCATACGAATGTAGCCAGAATGAAATATCCGGGTAAGACGGTAATTAGGAAGCTCTTTTTGCTTCCCACCCAAATTAATTAAACGCATTAATACTTAGCTACCTATAGAATAGCGTGTAGCGGCGCGAATGCCTGATTAATTATGGTTGGAATTATTAATTTGTTTACTCGGTTGACCTCGTTCGACAAAATATACCCACGCGTGTCGAGTTACGGAACGAAATAATTACATAAAGTTGACGACCTGTCACGAAAGAACCTATCAACGAAGCGATTCTACCCCTGTATATCTGCAACTCGTTGTACGCGCGAGAGATTCGAGTTGCCACTTCTTACATGTGGGATTTATGTCCACCCGAGGTTATGCGCATCAATTTCTTTGGCGCATCGGTGACAGTGTTATCCTAAAGAAAAAGTGAAATTTAAACGCAAGTTGTGAGATAAGGCAATCAGTTAGGATTTAGGGCTGAGAACGTGAGTTTGAGCGAGGGTGGTTACAGGAGCCTGTACGGAGGTCTTTCCGCGGGTCTGCAGCGACAGATGTGTTTTGCAAGTGTTCGATTGGGCCTCTACGACACCGTCAAGTCTTTCTACGCTGGACTCATCGACGGTACTTCAAAAAAACAATCACATAATTGAATTACTAATTAACGCATAATCACACAGCTTACGTGAATTAACCGTACTAGTGTGCCGCTGACCGCATACCCCAATCGGTGACTAACTTATGTGTGGGTGCGCGCACGGAGGTAAAAACATGTCGAATTCGTCGTTCGACAGCAAATTCAAGTCACATTTCATTGGAACAAATCATTCATTGTCTTGTCGGGGAGCGACAATAAAATTCCAACTTTCTCGTTTGGTTTCTGACTATCGATCGCCAAGAATCTTCATCTCTGTATTCGTGATATCGTCGACGTCTCCCCGTTGCTGGATTATCCGAATCAAAGAGACCCTCTGATCTTATCGATTAATCGAGTCACGGTACAGGAGACCCAGAGATACGAAAAATCTAGAGATGAAGGCACTGATCGAATCCGACCATCTCGGATGTGATACCGAACAAAGAATAAAGACCTGTGACCTCTAACTCATCCAATTTGTAACATCAGCCAATATACTAGTACTTCGTATCATCGTTACTGTTTCACGTGAAAATCGCCAGTGACGAGTCATCAGGTTTATTTTTTACCCACAGGTAAAAACACTGGCAGGACCGAATCCCTGAACATTGGGACTCGCGTGGCAGCTGGAATAACTACCGGAGCTTTGGCCGTGCTTTTCGCACAGCCGACCGACGTCGTCAAAGTTCGACTCCAGGCAGGAAATCTGGGAGCGAATTCCGGCCAAGTAAGATACACGTCGACTCTTCAAGCCTACAGGAATATCGCGTTGAAGGAAGGAACCCGGGGCTTGTGGAAAGGTACGATTCGATGATATTGTACTTTCATACTTTTGTTTTACCGATTCCTCGTGATCGCCTTCACATCTGACTCGGTGTCGCTCCTTCTCTGAACAGGAACATTTCCGAACATGTCGCGAAACGCGATCGTGAATGTCGCTGAGATTGTCTGCTACGACGTGATCAAGGACGTGATAATACACTCCGGGACGATGAGGGATGGCATACCCTGTCACTTGACAGCGGCGACCGCGGCTGGCCTGTGCACCACTCTCGCCGCCAGTCCCGTCGACGTCGTCAAGACGCGGTACATGAACAGCGCCCCGGGGGAATACAAGGGAGCGATAGATACCGCGGTGCGAATGTTCGCGCAGGAGGGTCCTATGGCATTTTACAAAGGATTTGTACCGAGTTTCGCGCGCCTTGTTTCCTGGAACATTGTTCTTTGGGTCACTTACGAGCAGATCAAAATTCAGGTCCGCAATCTTCGGGAAAGCGCTTGAAACGAGGCATAGGTTTCTCGTCACTCATTTTCAAAAGACGGGGATTTTTCAAAGATTTACTTTTATTTCAGCGGAATCAATATCAATTGCCTCAAGATTGGTGTGACGAAAATTGACGAATATATTTGAAGTTGAGTGGTTGTAAGGTACAAAATATGAACTGTTAGGTATTTAGTTTTTTTTTCTCATTTGGCTTTTACGATGTTGAAACACCGCGACCAAGCCAGTAGTTTAGACTGATCGTTAGGTATGATGTTTGCTTTATTAATTATTATTATGTTGAGAATTGCATGACTTCGCGCACAATTTCTGTGATCCATACACGATGTGAATTTGTGATAAATACTTTATAGCCAACTGTTACCCTAAAATTGTCCATCTCTTGAATTGAATCTAATAGCCCAATTTATTTCATCTTCATCCAACAGTAATTATCTTTTCCTAAACTAAGTTCTCACATCATTATCGGAGAACAGTATTACCCACTTACTATGTCTTACGTAGACGTATCAATGATCCGTTGGCTATTTTAATGGAACAAATATACACAAAACGTTCAACCTGTTGAACTGTATATTATTAAAAATAAAAATAAAAATTATTAAAAACAGAACTAGGAAATGTCAAATGTACAATAATTAAATGTTAGTCAATCCAAAACCCAAACCGGAGCATGAAAATGGTCAATTGTTTAATGTCAGACCAACGTTTACTCTGCCACTAGGTGTCAAATAATGTTTTTACAACAGCGGAGCGAAAACAGCGAGTTTCCATCCGCAAACGAGGATGGAAACCAGTTGATTGCCGGTCCCTCGTTTGCAGATGGAAACTCGCTGTGTTCGCTCCGCTACTCGCTGTTTTCACTCCACTGTTGTAAAATAGTATATTACCTACCTAGGCCAGTAAAGTAAGAAAAGTAAAAATATGTAGTATGTTCACCTCGGAGAAAACGGTCGGTAACCAATGTACTATTTTCCAAATTCCAGCTCGGATTTGTAAACCGGAACACGATTAGTTGCATTCTATGTATTACTCAACACAAAAAAAATTTATAACATATCGTATGTAACATTTACATTATATTATGCGCGAATATGCGATGTATACAACAAATGAGTAATAGTACCGCTCCAGAGGTATGCACCAAGAATAAACTCCACAAGATTGATTTCGTACAGATATCACGTCGTGCTTGACCATATCATGCGAGGATTCACGGTGCTTCTCTTTACCACAGGGAATTTGACTTGAACTTTTTGTTAACGCATAGACAAGGTACGGAGGTAGGGGATATTTATTTATTTATTTATTCAAGATATTGCCCAACGATCAGTATCGATGGCTTCCGTCGACAGGGAATTGTTATTCGGGTGATTCTATTCAATTTTTGATTTTTTTTTTTGCATCGATTTCATTTAGCCGGAACCAAATTTTTCTTTTGCAACGGATGCCAGGATTTTGTAAAGATAAATTTCGGTCGATTCAAGCAATCGAGAAATTGAACGCAGAATAATCAAAGGTGGCGAAATATTGAAAGCTAATCGTCGAACTCGGATTCATCCGATTCGCAACTGGATGTGGTATCATCGTCGACGCAGCCTCCCTCGTCAGCAGCACCCTCTGACACGGTGATTCTGCAAGAAGCAATGCTCGTCAGGCTGAATTTGTATTTCATAGAAATAGGTAATGGTTGTCGGACAGCTACACAACAACTGACATTAGTATACAACGACAAGTCACCGAGTATGAATTCCGGCTATGAAAAGGACAAACGCCGACATAAAATTATATAGACCTGTTTGTCGGCCATAAAGCCACGTGCAAACGAGTTTTCGCATGATAGGAATCGATTTCCCATTTGCATTTAAAATATCGTACACCTACTACAAATTGGACTAGCTATTATGCATTAATCAACGGGTGGTCTTCCCTTGGGTGTACAATAGGGTCAAAATTAATTTTACCCTTTCGGCCCCTTAAATCGGTTCGAGATACGCGAAAGGCCACGCTGTAATTTTTTCAGATTAAAAAAAAATGTTCAACCCTTGACCACGGGGCTTGAAGTTTTCTATTTAAAATACATGGGGTTTTCCTGCGATTGCAGTCACTATTTTACTGTGGGCCTAAATATATAAGCATGCTGCTACATGGAAAAAAATTCCCAAACCCCTACCCTCAAAATGTTGTATAACATCACCATAATAATTATTATTTTGTTCATAATTTTTTTATAATTTTTTTCCTCGTTTTTCTATAAATGTATTTGAAATAGAATGATTTCCTAAACGAGTTACAAATTCTTAAGTATTTTCTCCTTTTTGCGTCTGGATTGTGTTTTCGATATAGGGTAGGGGTTTGGGAAATTTTTTCCATGCAGCAGCATGCTTGTAAACTAATTTCTGAAAATTTCAACATTTTACAAACATATTTAGGCCCACAGTAAAATAGTGACTGCAAATGCAGGAAAACCGAATTTTTTTCATGGAAAACTTCAACTCCCGTGGTCAAGGGTTGAACATTTTTTTTTTTAATCTGAAAAAATTACAGCGTCACTTTTTACGTATTTCGAACCGATTTAGGGGGCGGAAAGGGTGAAATTAATTTTGACCCCAAATAACGACCACCCTACTGAACAAGGCAGCGCCTGATCTTTGGCAACCCACCACACTCGTTACTCGTGACATGAATAAGAAAACACCTGTGTTATCTTTATCCACAGTATTTGCCATCGGAAGAAACTGTCAATCGACACAGTTGATTCGTAATTAGTATCTGTTATCTTTGTAAGCTTGCCAGTATTTTTAGCGACAGAAAACAACAATCATAATTAGGCTGCCAGAAATCTTATCTTTCGTTTGTTAATATTCGACGCATTGTCAGAAAGCGATAGAGCTGATTTGCGGCGAAATACACACAATTCTTGCCTTGAGATATTTTTCAGTAATCGAACTTTTGGTGCTAAGGAAGTCCAAAAATATGGTGCTTAGCCTGTTTGTCCTGAACACATTTCTGCAGCCTCTTTGACACTTTCAGAACACAGTTCGATGGACAACAGGACTCCGTTTTCGATCTGCGTTCAAGTGAACATTACGATTGACGTACTTGTGGATAAAAATATTTTTTTAAATTCACGAAATTTGAGAAGTTTGCTAAAACCAAATTCTTTGTATTCACAAAGATCAACCGATTACCCTTTTTTTCTTTCCTTTCTCGTTGCTCAAACCTGCGATTCGTACTGTACTTACTCGTCAACGGTCCATTCCTCGTCACTGTTTTTCATCATGGACAAGGCCTGACAAAAGTCTTGACCAATATCTTTCAGATGTTTGGTATCAAGATGGTAACCAGCCAGAGAGCCTTGATCACAGCCACAAAAGCTGCTCTCCATGGTGTAGCTTCTAAAATTCATACATAATCTTCAGATACGAAAGGAAACGGGATGATAGAAAAAGGAATGATTCGACACAGTATTACGAGACGCTGAACACAACGATTTGCTTTTCTTTTTGCTTTTCAATTAACAGTAAGACGTGCAGTCATTTGCCTGACCTGGAAACACCTAATTGACGCCATACAGCGACTCGGGCGGTGGATTCCTTGTTTCTCTCGACTTTGAACGTGCACAAAGGAAGCGCAAATGCCGGAGAGGTCTTCTGCATCAGATGTGGAAGCATCTGTACGAAGTAATAAAATGCCAATGATGTGAATTATATCAGCTCGTGTAACGACGATAGATGCTCTTTGAAAGCTCCGGTCTTACCAAATACTGTACAGGCTGGTCAGGCTTAGCTCTATCCGCTGCGCTCCAGGAACCAGACCGTGAACAGCCAAATAAGAATACGTTTTTCCTGCGCGAATGACCGTGATAATCGACGAATACGTGGGGCGGCTTCTGCAGCACTTTGGTGCAGTACTCCATGAGCCCCTTGGCGTGGAATATCTCCGGATGCAAGACTTGATTGGGATTGCTCCACCTCCTGTTCAAATCTTCGTTCGTCAAGCCGTAACGATTGCTGCAAGAATAGAAAAGGTGACGACCGATGGTGCGACAATATTGCGCTCGCATAGTTCTGTTTCAACGACGAAACCGCGGCGATACCGTGGCTGGTACAAATTATCGGAGACTGTGCGCTGCGTCGTTTAAGGATTCATGTGTAGTTGCAAGGATATTTCCGGCGGCCGGAAATCGACCCGCAGGAAGTGGCGAGAACCCGACGTGCATACAAATAATACTGGGATAGAAAATTATAGTCGCGATTGCTAGGCATGCCTTGAGTTACGTGGCGGTCGTATACAAGTTCGAATCTCTTTTTAATCGATTCCACGATCGATCGGAAACGATGCGCAATCCATTCAAAAACGAGCCTGCGAGATGCCTAGAACAACTGGATATCTTCCCTTATAGTCAGTTATATCGTTGTATCCGTGCACGAAATTTGGAAACAATAAAAGTGAAGAAAAACCACACAAAATAACAACCGAGGTTTTCCATTATTTTCGTCCAGTTTGTGCCAAGGCTGACTCGATTGATCTCACAAATTGACCGTTATAGGTTGCCACAGAGCAGTAGCAGGTATGCGGGCGACCATATTTCAGAGTTCATTGTCTTTTATCGAATAATTCGCCGCGAGCGGCGGCCAAGTCCCGTTATCTTCGTAATAGCGAAGGCTATTTCCTCCGCTATCAAACTTATGGGCAGCCATCAATTTAGCCGGTCAAGCCAGCTAGCGCGATTAGGAATAACCAAGCATCAGTTTGCTCGTACGGTCGACCGTGCGAATTAATAATCCACGTCCACTGCCGCAGCGGTGTGCCCCCGGGACCCGCGGGTCCCTCTTCATTCGCCGGTAATTCTATATCTCCGCGACGTAACCAGCTGCGTCGAATGACGACTGGAGAGAATCGGTGATCGATCGCATCCGAGTACCCAAAGTATGACCGTAGGTATCACTCGGGACTCGGGGAAATGATAGATGAAAGACCGTGATATTTACTTCTATGATGCGAGGTTCAACGACTCGAGCGCGATTTTTGCCATTCCTAGACCTTTGTTTTTATTACGTTCTTTCATCTGCCCCGGGTGTTGGACGATTCGAGCATCGTCACGGTGCGGAGCGGAGATTGACTCTGCCGGAGGGAAGAGCTTACGCCAAGTTTCCGTTTCCACGTATTTCCTGGATACTGGAACAAAAACGGTCGGAAAATGTTTCCCTCCCCTCGCCCGCGTCTTCCGAGCAAAAAGAAATTGGACGAATCGGTAGGTAGTGCGTGAATTAGTTTCCGAGAGGAGGCAGCGGCCTTTTCGCGTCGACGTCAGCTCGTTCGTGCGCGAGGCACAATGTCAATGACTCGGTTGGCAGGAGCCTTGACCGGCAAGACGTCTCCTGGGCTCGGGCTAAGAAATCGTCTACCTCAGAGACTGCGGTACAGGAGGACTCGTTCGATGCTCGCTTAAATCTCTCCCGCGGCGCACCGCATCGCGCCAGAGGAATGGATCCTCGTTGCACGTAATCCGTAATCCGTAACCCGTAACCTGTAACCCTTAATCCACAGTTTGATGCTCGTGATCGTTTATAGCAATTGCAGGCCAGCCAGATACCTAGAAATCACCCGAGCACAGGTTCAACCGCGATGGCTGGCTTTTCGCCCGGGGCAAAGGAAGAAAGACCGGCCGCGGGTGTGAGGAATGGGGAGTTACGCTCGTACAGATTTTGACTAGCGTGAAGACCGCGGAGGCACACCCGATCCCAAACTTGACTTGCCAAATACCGATGAAAGTGACCAACGAACGGAACTAAAGCGGGACAAAGAACTCGTTCGGTTTCAACCCTTGCATTTTTCCAATCTCACGGTAAATCCATCAGACAGCCCTCCTCGTAATTGGTCACCGTTATTAACTCTGTTCCTCAAACGTTTCAGCTGATTTCGGGGGAGTCGGCCCTCCCACGCCGTGAGTACCGTGTACCCGTACCTACGCTCTGCAAAGGAGGATCGGAAAGCGAATGGGCCATCGCATCCAAGTACAAGGACTCTGTGGCAGTGTAAATTGACTCAACTCTCAAATCTCGGCTCTTGTTTGCTCGCACGTCGATTTTCGTATATTTCCAGAGAGGCCTGCGAGCCCCTTCCCAACGGACTTGGAAGCTGGACTCGGTTGATTCTTCTCTGCGAGCGTTACGCAGGTATGCGAATTAAAACCACGTGCGAAAGTGTTATAGTTTACGCTGCACCATCTTCGCTGGATAATCTTTCCCACAGTCACTCCGCAGAAGTCAAGGTCTCTTCCTCGGCATTTGATCGGTGCAAATTGTACCCGATGCAAAATCGTATGAATAATGGTTTAATCACGCGGAGCGAGGGTCGACCCGTGATGGGCGAGGGAATAAAGAGAAGAAAAAGTAACTGGGTGTGTGGAGTAGGGTGTGACGGTTGCCGAACAAACGAAATTCCGTCGTTATTACAAACACCCGCGCATCTCGGTGAGTTTTTATATTCCGTCAGCATTTTCCTCTAACCACTGACTAATTTCGTCATTGTCACTCTTAGTTGGGATTCCACCCGCAACTGTGACGTTACATGGTGGTATATACGAACGTATGGATGTAAGGTACACGCATCGATATAGGCAGGCATGAGTCTCTTCTGGGCGTTATTCTTTTGTTCTTTCGACCGATGCTGTCAGGAAGAAAGGCCCGAGAGTCAAGTAAATAGGTGCCGGGAATAGCCTATAATATCATTGGAGGACGCGAACGAAAGACCGAGAAGAGAGGAAAAAAAATGGGAGAAAAAGAGGTACGCGCGACTCGAACAAAAAAAGGTTTCGTGTGGGCAAACTTTGTCGATTTCACGTTTGTTATGTGTTTCCAAGAGGTCTGGTAAGTTCAGGGTCGCAGGTTAGACTAATACACACGTGGATAAATAGGTATAGGTGCATGCATGCGTGCGTGCACATATTCATCCACGCGAAGAACAATGCTAGACTCTCAAGAAGCTATAACCCGGCCCGGAGCTGGAGCTGGAGCTGGAGGAGGTCTCGGCGGGAAGAGCAGAAAAGGGCAGCGAAAGAGAAGAGAACCGGAGCCGGGGCATAAGTATGGGGTGAGAAAGACCGCGAAGGCGGAAGGGGGAGGGAGAGGGAGAGGACGAAGGAGAGGGAGAGCCGAAGAGCGCTAAAGATCGAACAACAAAACAGAAAACTATTCCAAGTATAGAAGTGACGCAAATCGCGTTGAATCTTTTAACGACTCTTTAATTATCCACGTGGAAGAGGTTCGAACGATAGGTAGAGGATACCGGCTGAAGGAACTCGAAAAAAAACCTCCCACGGCGACGACACCGCTCGCCCGATCCTGAACAAAGACTCTGGCTCGTCCGGGAAGAAACCAACGAATTCGATAATTTACCGTCAGATCTGTCGCATCTTCCTTCGAAAATCCATATATTATGCCAACGATTACTCTGGTATTTTCAGCCTTCTCTTTATCCGTGAGACGTTATTCATAGCCTTATTACATTTATAAGCCCTACCGCACGAAGCTCGGTTCGTTGTAAAACGAAACGCAGTCGGTCAGTCGGCGATAATCCCGAGTCGGTGTGCGTCGCTGTACGCGGGGTTCGCAAGTATTGGGGTAGGTATGCGGGTACGCGAAAAGTTCCGCGCGTGTTATTAACACGTGACAGTGATTTAAAGCGAAAGGGATACGTCGGGGTCTATTTGCGCAGTGGGATATCGCAGCGGATCTTGTTGTGATCAGGATAGTCGCATTAGCCGAGTATAAGGAGGCAGATATCTAAATATATCTTCGACGAGCGGCATGTGCATAACACGCCGTTCAAGTCCTTAATTGAGGTGGGGGGCCGAAGGGGGGTAGGTTCTTCTCGGCGTGCCGGAGAAACAACTGCGACGCGAACAACTCGGAGAAGAAGGTGAACGATATATGCGTTCCCAACCTTCTTCGAATGATTCGAAATTCAACCAAGATTCGATTTCGATACCGATATCGAATCTCCTCGTGCCTTGCGTAATGAAGTTCGAAGGGACCTTGGGGTGTATCGTGCACGAGTCGATAAGACTCGTTTCGAACAGATCGTAGCTGGAGAGTGAAACAAGATTGAAAAGAGGCGAGAGAGAAGATAAAAAAATTGGAGTCATTAAACCCTAGAAAAACCAGCTTTGCAGTTAGGCGATCGAAACTATGTCCCGTTATTTTTCTGTATATATCACTCGGACTTCCAATAATTAACGGTAGACGCCCTACGAGATGGACGCAGCCACAGCCGCGATACTTAAGTTGCGCAACTACGCCTCGCGGATGACCACACTCTCTCCCGCGACCAATAATTTACATATTTCCTAACTTCGGCTCGTCGCATCTCCTCGAGTCGCATCTCTACGTCCGGTCGCGAGTAAAAGTGAAGGAAAAAATGCCAACGAATAGCCCGTCTTCGGCGAAGACCTTGAGATGAGGATCACTGATGTTCTAGGCTCATCCCGGAGCCCGGCCACGGCGGGCCCTCGGGGCCCTACGTACGGAGGAGAGGTCGGGCCCCGTCTCTCGTAGTTTGCTGTTCGCTGTTCGCTGTTCGCTGTCCCGTTCCCTGCTCGCTGCGCAACAGGCGCCCATCGTCCAGCGCCCGGCGTCCAGCGTCCAGCTAACACCGAGACCTCGAGAATACGGCCTTACATAGGCTCCCGTGATCGGGAGGAGTATCAGGAGTAGCCGAGAGACTGAAATAGACCTGGGAAAGATTCGAAGCCCCTCGACTGGTTCGTTTTGCTTTTATTTAGCAAAAACAAAGTACCCGCGCCGCGGCGGCACTCGGGAGTCGCCGGGGAGCTGAGAAGTTGCTTCTCTAGCGGCCACCCTCTCCTCCCTCACGTCCCCCCGGTCTTCGAAACTCTTTTCTCTCGATATGCCGCATGCCCTCTTCTCGATGCCCTCTGGACCTCTTTTGCCTTTTGCCACGGAGACCACGGAGACCACGGAGACCACGGAGACCACCGATACACGAGCCCCTGCTATCCCTTTATCCGAGATCAAGCGAGCTTCTGCACGAGGGGTTATCCCGATATCATGCGGGCTTCACGGTCCCCGAGGAATGCACCTATCTCGCCGTCAGCCCGGCGGCGCTCGACGAGTCACGATGCTGGAAATACTACTACTACCGAGACCAGCGGACAGTACCTGTAACGAGCTGCCCCGGCGGTGCCACCGAGACGAGAGAATTTTTCCGAAACCGCTCGCTCGCGGTCGTTATTTTCCAAGGCCGAATTTCCTATGATTCAGGCGTTTTTTGAGGGGCCGTGATCGGAACGAAGAACGGGGGTAGGGGCTGGGGGGATGAGATAACCGCGGTGTTGAAGAAAAAAATGTATAAAAAAGAGACACCGGCGCGAAGGCGGGGGAGGCCGGTGTCTCCGTAGCCCGGAGAAATTGACTATCCTCCTATCCTCCTATCCTCCTATCTTCTAACCATCCAGGCTGTTGTTGCATCGTGAATCATCATCGCCGGCGAGTGACCCCCACCACCCTCTCGTCGGTCGTCGAGCGTGGCGGCAGAGCCGACGGAGGACTCTTAAGAGGACCGTCGACGCAGCGCTACGCCAGTTCGACAACGCGATCCTAACACTAACGTCCCTCGAAGTTGACGTCGGGAACTGAACCGGAAGTCAATTAAACACATATACGCACGATGAAGATCGCCCTCTTCCTTATCGTCGCTGCGGCAGCCTGCGCTTCGGGTTAGTAACCATTGATCATACATATTTCATTATCAGACACTTGTGCTAGGATTCATTTCATACACAGCTACCTTTACCACGCATGGCGTGTTAGATTATTTATCGATTGTGATGAACCCAAATAAGCCTCGTGTTTCATCTACCCCCATCTACCCTTCAGAATTCCCAGCTTGTTCTTCCGATGGGTGGGAAGAGAATAATAATAAATAAGATTTTTGGTATTTTAAAACTTCTCGAGGGCCAGTGTATCGCACAATTGATGCAAATTGGACGGGTTTCAAGTTGGCGCTTACGATTGAAGCGTGATGTAGGTATATACATTACGACGCACCTGCGCGGCGCAAGGTGCAGAGATTAATCGACAGTTTCATCGTATTTGTAAAAATTGGTAGAGCTACCCCCAGCAGTCCGTTAGATATTGGCGTATTTCCTTCTCGAAAGGGATGCGTTGATGTCAGATGAGCTTTGGCGACGATCACATTCCTATTCGTGCGGTCAGGAAATATGTGCTTACAACCAATCGTCGCGTTGAATTGGAGATATTATTTCTCAATGTTACGCGTCAGGCCTAATTACGAACAATTGGGCGTTCGCGCCGGTACGATCCGACCATTCTCCGCCCGAGCTTCAAACTGGTTGAGTTATCAATCGAGTTATAATAACCAACCGAGCCGAAAACATTCTTCAGTGCTAATTTCTTGTCGAATCATCATCAAATGAAAATAAATGCTACCAGATTCACGGGCTGGGAGAAGCGCCTTTGCGCACGTAACACGGTGCACTCACCCGCGCCCCGCGACGCGTCCCAGACACTGACTCAAGGTCATCGGGTCATTTACCACCTGTTCTACCTGTTCCACGATGTACGAGCTCGAGAATTCTCAGGCATTTAATATAGACCAGAGTCACGTCCTCCCCAGGGGGCCTGCAGCAACTCACGCGTTCGCATTTTGTTTATTTTTTCTTCTTAAATTACGTGAGGTATCTTTTCTTGATCGTTTTATCCCGTTGAAACCTTCCCCTACAGCGAGTCGTGTCAACTCGACGAAATGTACCTGACTCATTGTCAGGTGCGTGCAACATTCATAAACGTATAGGTACACACCGGATATGGTAACTGCAGCAGCAGACTCTTGAATCCACCAGCTTTTTTTCTTATTAGGTATCAAGAATAGATTATTGTATAATCGGTCCAGTTGTCCAAACGACGAACTCGGGTCAACAAACTGCGGACCGCGTAACCTGGGGGTGAGGGCATTGTTCTTTTTTTACCTTTCATGAGAATTTCAACTTCAAGACTACTTCCGGATCTAGATACGCGATAGTGTGGGTAGTAAAATGTTGAAGTACTTTCCGAAATCTAGGTACGAATCGCAAGCCAGCTTCGAGAACGCCCCAATGAGCGAAAGTAACCGAAGCAAGCGGTGGCTAACTTATTCTGCACCGGAAATATAGCGATTTCAGAGGTAGCACCACCGCGTTACGGTAATGTCAGACAGTGTCGTAAAAAATCTGGTCCAACTGGAGAGCTCGCTTCGTCGTAGAACGAATTGGAGTCAATGAAACATCAACGAGTCCTTTATTACCCAGCGTATAAACCGCGACTCCGACCACAAGTTCAATGGAGCAATTAGGCATTATAGGCTATACGGCAAAGCAAAAGTCTCATACCGTATTCGGAGTCCGTTGAAGAAATACAATGTACCTACGTAACGGGAGGTCGAATCATCGCACACGGTACGAATCCGAAAATCATTACGGCTGATTCACACTCTTCTATCTGAATTAGGAAGCGTAGGTACCAGTGATTACGATTAAGATGCGGATAGCGCGCGAGATGTCAATGTCCCATCGGAAGCCATCGCCAAGCTCGATTCACGGTTAGAATTTATGAGAATTAATTACGATCGGGTTATCATAGGCATAGCTAGCGTACGAAGTAGTTCGTTTATTACTCGTTTCAAATAATTTTCTCGTCCATTCGCGGTACCCCGTACATACAACGTGTCAACGTATACATAAGTCCCAGTCGCTAGTCGGAGGACTCGGCTCAAAGCAAACACGTGCGAGCTGTGTGTGCACGATGCAACCGTCATTCATACTGGCGTGGCGACGAATGCGGCGTGAATATATTAAGGAAACATTTTACGGGTGACTAGAAGGAACGAATAGTCTTCGAGCGGACGGCTCCGAGTTTCAGACAACGACTTTTCTTCTCGAAGGGAACTTTCGGGCCACGTATCCCCGTACCTAATTATTTGGACAAAAAACCTGACCGCGTGCTAATCATGATGGTAAATGAAACGAAATCTTTCACGATGTGTATATTCGTCCGTGGCCTTGTTTCTGTTCCAGCGCAAAGAATCACGACCATTCAACTCGACGGCGTTCAGTATTACGTCTCGAGGATGAACCCGTACAGCCTTGAACTCAACTACTTCTTGGCCTACCAATACTGTCGGTCTTTGGGACTTCAGCTGATCTCGTTCGAGACCAAGGAAAAGGCCGACACAATGGCCCAGTACCTACAAAACGCTGGCTACACGAAATTCGACTTCTGGACGTCGGGGAATAAGCTTGGAACCGACATGTTCCTCTGGATGAGCACGGGACTGCCTTTCAACGCGACTTTCGACAACATGAGGAAACATCCCGGACGCAGCGAGACTGACGTGCCCAGAGGTACCGAGCCCCAGAGAATAGCCAGAGAGAGGTGAGAGATAATAAAAAGAACTAAACTGTATCAAAAGGGAAGGCATTTCTTGGTCACGGGAAAAACTGTATTCTATCCTCTGTCCCGTTTTGGCTTTTTAGCGGCGAGAGCGGAAGCGCCAACGGATGCGTCGCAATGAAATCACCGACGCTGGAATGGGAAGCCGACGACTGTACCTTGTTCAAAGATTTCATCTGCGAACAGACGAGATGCTACTACTATAACTACGGCAGTATTCCAGTCTCGGCGACACAGGGGTAAGAGGTGAGACATGTATTTAGATACACAAAAACACGCCGATATACAGTGCAGTAGCAGCCGCAGTCGCAGATGACGATCCTTCCGTTCGATTCCGGTTCGATCGAGTAAATTAAAGTCGAAATCCATGTTTACGTTAGCGGCAATCGTTGGACGCGCACCTACCGGAGTATTAGAAATAATAATGGTCGATACAAGAGCTCCGGAGTGGAGAAAATAACGACAAAGAACGATTATAAACCGAATTCGTTTCGCATTTTAGTAACCGTCGACCATACGCGACGACCACAACTGCAAAGCCAGTGGTGGAAGATACAATCGAAGACACAGCATCCACGGAGGACAACGCTTCAACATCGGACAACGAATCGCGGGAGAAGGTGTCCGAAGATCCTATCGTTAATAGACTGGTGACGGCTGTTCCCCCTCCCGCTCCCGCTTCCGGTACCGCGGGTACAGAATCCGATTCCGAGACCTCGGAGACAATTTCCGAAACTGTCCCCGAAGATGACGAGGAGGAGGCGGAGTTGGTCAGGGAGCCGGTCGAGAAACACATCGCGCCTGACCATATCCCAGATATCGCCAGCTTGTTCACAACTAAAAAAGACTCTATATTCGACGGACTGGAGACTCGCGAGGTCCGCCCGGTTCCGGTCCCGGTCCCGGTCCCGGTTTCCCAATCCGCGGAAAGCAACGACGACGACTACGTATCCGTATCCGCGGAAACCGAACTGCCCAACAACGCTCTCGAGGACGCCCACACGGTCGGACCTTACGACGGCATGCAACGGGACTACGCCAACGACCAGCCCCTCCAGGACGAGGCCAGTGCGCCGATCAAACAGCTGGACGACGATTCGAGCACTATTCTACCGGAAGCGGAACCAGCGTACAGGTACAACATCAAAGTCCGTTCAAACGGCAAAGTATTAGACCCTCCGTCCAACTAATTAGATTAGGATCTCAAGATCTTTTATTAAGAGGAAGCGTTAACCGGAGTTTCATTTATTCTTTAATCTTCACCTGAGAGAAAGGTCAAAGCTTATAGTTATGAATAATCCGTATTTCATGTTTCTTTGATTGTGTTCTTCTCAATTATTAGAAATTTTTTATTAAATTGAGGATGCTAATGAGTCATAAAGATATTATATGTATGCGAATCGCGAAAAAAGAACGATTTAATCGAGGGCTTCGTAAATAGTTTTTTTTTCTTGTTTGTTAGTTTCTTCCATAACTCCTAAGCAATCTCCTCGTCGTTTTATACACTTAGCTTCAACCGGGTGAGCACGGAGGTGTTCGCAGGGAATGATATTTTGAGTATTCGTTGGAACCAATCCACTGGAATTATTTTGATGGGAAATTAATCTTTTCGAAACAACAGGTATAAAATTCCCCAGGGATCTCTGGCATTAAAATCAAGTTAGTCCAGGTTGTATAGCGTATACAACGGCGAGTATTACGGTAATCAGGTTTTTGGTGTTGGTCTTCGGGTCCCCGAAAACACTGATTATTATAATTACCCTTACGTATCGTCGATTCATTGATTAGGTACGTTTGCAAGACGAGACGTTTCTTGTTCGCGTGTGTTTTTTTATTTCTTTTCTCATTTCCTCGATCTGCATCGAAACGTTTCCGTCATCCGAACGTATATCCACTCATAATATTGCATAATCCAGAAGTTACAGTTAGTTTATGGTTTTAATAAATACCCTAGACTTGATAAGACGACTTTTTTTGTATACATAAACGTTAGTTTATAATTATATTATTGTACCTATACTGACAATGAGGCGAATGAGAACTTTGTATGACTGAAGAAGAAATCAATAAAGGTATTACTACATTTTTACGATATCCAAACAATTTTTATCCCGCAAAGTTTGCACGAACCATATTAAAATTTGAGGGGAAAAAGAAGCAATCAACGAAAGTAGCGGCTGACTTACCACCCGTTCACGACACCTTCTATATTCAACATCGGAACTACTTTGAACACGTAATCTTCTCTCAAGCTACTGGCGTAGGTGGAGTTCGCCAAAAGCGCTTCCAGTGTGCCGTGCATCACCCAAGACGCGTTGCTTTCACCCGGATGAACTCTCGAGGTGAGAAATATGATTTTTCGGTTCTGAAAATTGAATCCGTAATTTTCAGACGATTGTGTTTAATGCGGTGGCTGACAATGGAAGAAAGAGACTCACCTGTATCGGATTGCTTCGAGTATCGGGGGCAGTAATTGTCAGTACAGCGTTCTCGTTCCCATTCAAAGTACTGCAGAGCGGTTCGGCGCGGAAGTGGACGTTAGCCGGCGACAGGTTCTTAGACCATCTCCAAATGTTCGCCATCAGCTGGCTGTACGTGTAGGGGAAGTGGTAGGCGAGATAGCACACGTCGTAGGCGTGAGGAAACGTGACGGTGAACGAGGTGGTCAGATAATTCTTTTCCTTTGTCGGTTTTTGATAACAATTTCTGTAGTAACAGATGTCCGTCCCGGTTCTAACCCACCCGGGTCGTCCAAGCTGAGCTTCCCTCACGCTGAACAGAATTGGCTTCATCCCAAAGTTGAACTGCGAATTTGCTTTCTCGCAGTTTATTACGTTGAACGTGTACGGGATGTTCGCCTCCATGTTAGAAACCTCGAAGTAAAACCACTGGTGTCTAGAACCGCTGTTCACATCCGGGGTCAGCACTAGATCGTACTCGCGCAGGCTGATCTGTGTGTAATAAGAAGGACTGGGATAATAATAAAGCGTGAGAGGACTGTGGGAGAACCGAGGCATATGAGCATCACGCGTGACATTAACCTGAATAGCTTTTCTCAAGTTTCCGCTTTCGAACCGTGATTCGAACTGCAATTGTTTCGACTCGCTGCTCCGTTTTCCGACCCTCTTCTCGTCCCAGTTGCAAAGAAGACGCTCCGACGAATCCCGGGCACCGTGGGACGAGAAATTCTCTGCCAAATAGTCGAGGTCGTAAGCGGTTTCCTGCATCAAGGATCCAGGGCGAAGGCCCCGATCTACGCAAGTGAGGAGCTTCGACCTGCACACCTTGCGATCTTTGCCGTTCAAGGGTGCGGCTATCCCGAGACCGTCACCGCCAATCAAATCTGGATAAGCTACTTTCACAAAGCTTATCACACTTTTCACCGCACTGGCGACTATACAGTAGGCGTGCTGATCCGTAACGTGTGCTGCCATGTCGCCGAATATTTTCAACCCCTCGACACCGGACTGTCCATGCAAATCGGAACCGCTTTTCGATTTGCCTGGTTTGGCGTTGGCCAGTTCAGAAAAATCAGGCGTTAACTTGGCGGTGGCTAACTGAGCTTGCAGAGTACCGAGTTCTCTGAAGAAACAATTGTACCTGCGGGGAAAACGTGGATGTTTCTTTGTTCCCTGTCACGAATTCGGAACCAATCTGTGTACTCACGGCAGAAGGTCCGCTTCGGATCTTTGGGAAGTTATGACACCGGAGAAGAATTTATTCTCGTCCACCTCGTCACCCGCGGATATCGTTTTCTGTTTCATCTTACGCGAACCGTCGCTTTCCTCCTCGTCGCAAGAATCAACGTCGCTGTACAGCCTGCCAAGGGACGCGACGCTGTTTATCTGGCTATCAGCGTCACTTCCACTTTCCATGCTGTTCGTTAATCTTGCGTTCAATTCCGGCAGAATGAATCTGATGAAAAAATAATCCCGATGGGTAATGAGAAAACCGTATCGAAGCGCGGATGATTTTCTGCTGGGAGATGTCGACCGATGTAACATAATTACCTGACGGGCGACATTTCTGGCACCGGTAGCTCCTTTTTCTCGAGGCATTGATTAATTATACCACAGACCCGCGACAATAGACAATCGTACGATTTGTCCTCGGGACAGTTCGTACAGAAGCGGTACAAAAGCTGTAGCCCACCGTTTGCCTTGATAGCCTTCCTTCCGGACTCTGAAGCAATGACAAATAATCGAGGACGTCGAGCTTTACCGATCGACCTGATTAACGCGTATCCGCACACTTACTTATCACACAAAGATGTTGTAACGTGTTCAGACAGTGATTGCAAATTTTCAGCCGTATCGGCCCGTCGAATTTCTCCCAACGTTCGAACAACCGCATCAATAGGTGGACAAATCCAATTTTTACAAACTTGGTGCAGCAAAGTTCTGAAACCGGGGGATCGGTTGGATTTTAATCTCGATAGAAAATATTGATACCTGCTTCGCAAACTTACTGCTGACTGTAAAATATTTGAAACATTCTAGCAGCGTTTTGAGCTTGAGATGGGGCGAATACCCGACGCAGACAAACGTTTTTTCCAAGGTAGGTACGATCCCATCTTTAACCAAGATTTGAAGGGCAACCGCTGAAAAGGAGCCAAGAATATTCGAGACTTGTAATCGGGTTGTTTACGTTACTGGAGCCAAAATTTGCGCAAGAGATAATTTTACACTTACAATTCTTAGCCAGGCTTTTGATCATCAGTAACAAAGGAAGCAAAGTTTTGCTGTGATTGTAGTTGACCTTCAACAACGAGTGAAACATCTTCGTTGAATTGAGCAGCTTCACTTTTGTCGAAAATTTCGGATCTTTTTGAGCAACCTGAACCAGAGACACGGGCCATTGAAGACGCTTCGAATAAAATCTTGTCAGCCTCCAAAAAATTTACCTGTCCCAAGATCCACACGATCTCCTGTACCAAAACCTCGGTCATTATCGTTTCCCTGTGCTGCAACGCGTTCAGCAGCCTGATCAAAACTTGAGTGCCGCCCAAGTTGATCAATTGCGAGATAGCCATTCTGCTGTTATTCCCTGAAAGACAAAGACGAGGGTAGCGCAGGGTCCCGAAAATTCAAACGTTTTCTCTTACTTATTGCACTCCGATTTTTGCAGCCCTTGGATTTGGCCTTGGTTATTTTCGGCGATATACATTCGTGCAGAATTCCAGCAACGCTGCAGTTCGCCACGTGGTCTTTGCAGCTCTGTAGAATAACGAGGAAACGATTCGGTTATTCGCAGTATTCCTACAAAGCGGTTTCAACGCCTGCACCGTACGCAACCTGAATTACAGGTATGCGTGCGATTTGATCCGATACGATTTTTAGTATTCCGTCGAATCGACTGTCGGTACGGGGCCTGATTTTCAAACGCGAGACTGATTTGAATAGTATACCAGGCATCTGCGACTATCGGGGAACGTGCAACTTGTATTATTGACCGTACAGTCGAGCGCTGCCATACACGATGAAACGATGCAGACTTGAAAAATTACTACTTAAACTATAAAACTAAAGTCATTTTGAAGGTTCGTGCGGCCAAGAGTGTCGGAAATTGAATAAAATCCATTTCCGGTCGAGGATCTGTGCCAGAAACACGCCGCACCGCAAACATACACTGAAATAATCTGTCATTCGAAAATTACGAGATCGCGATTATTGAAATAGAAGAAATTATACATCTGGCATCGATTTTCTCCCTCTTGAGGCCAAAAATAAACTTCAATATGTTACAAGTTTCGTAGGGAATTTTCAAAAAGTCTAACAACGTAAAATTAACAGATATCAGAGTCGGCGTTGGATTAATTAAAAGCTCCTAATGAATCTGGTGAACATTTATTTTTAGACACAAATTTCGGGGCTGATATCGCATGTACGGGGGAACCTTGACACGCCGAGAAATGACACGTGATTTTTTAATGACTCTGTGAAATTGGAGCATAAATTGTCCCCGATGCCAAACGCGAGTGAATATATATTTAGACGGACTGCGAGTTCACTGCTCTCGGATTCAGCCCCAAAACCAACATATCTATATCGCAAGCCGACGGTTGATCTCATGCGAAGGGCGTGCTACTCCGATACGAACCCCGACTGTAACACCGACTCCAATTTGCAGATTAGACACCCAAACATCGCACGCATTTCAGCGGCGCGGGCGTATCGCCTTATGACGCTCCGTCACGGTATCTGAATCGTATTTTTTGTAGCGATAGATTGTTGCTAGGACATTGTTAGGTCGCTCCCGAACTTTACCCTTTCGCATTTCAGGATGCGGAGCAAACTAACGAACCGATAGAGAAAATTTAATTCGTGTACCTCCAAAATCCTCACGAATATTTCTATCGCGTTGGAATTCTTTCGCCACAGTTTTTCCAAGGTCCTTTCTCTCGTACGACGATCTGCGAAAACATTTTATTTCAGTCGGTAGGAGGTTAATAGTCAAGCCAATTACGACAATCGGTTATCAATCAAATGATCGATAACCCTTCTTGGTCCGAGGACCGAACGGATTATGACGTCATTACAACATTACACATACGCTTGATTATGAGAATTATATTTTTGTGCGGAGGATCAAGATAAAAAAAGCTTAATAAAAAGCTTATAAGCTAAAAATAATATTTAATATAAAATTGGTCCTCGGAGACGACCAATTTTAGTGGTTGTCTGACACACTGCCAGACTCATAAATTTCTGGATTTTCGCCAGGATCTGATCTATCAACATTACGAAATCCGCGCTTTTAGCGAGTATATGAGAACTATTCTAAAAAAACAATGCAATTATCAATAACTACCCATAAACGTGCCGAATAAACCCTTGACCCCTGTCTATCTTGTTTTTTAGCCATAATCTAACCGGCGGTGGAGCCCCGAATGAGAAATTTCACCCACCCATTTGCAAATAGTGGTTTATACGTGTTGAATAAAGCAAAGTCAGGGGACAGAGCCAGAAACATGAGAAACGGTGCAATAAGCGAGCAGAAATAACGATCAACGTTAATCTGATCGTTGGCATGAGTTTAATTTGGTTGGGGAAAAAAGTAAATGCATGTAACTTGTTGAAATACTTTGAACGTTTTCGGAGCACGCTATGCGGCAGGAATGATAAATTGGCCAAGTTTTTTTTCCCCGTTTTACCTTCCGCCAGTCAAGCTCCGTGTCAATTGGTAATTGATTAAGCACCTGCAGCGTGTGCAACAGCTCCGTGCAAGCATAATTAATGAAGGAAAGAAAAAATCTGCAATGGAAAGAGGATTTGCTTTTGAAATTCTGTTTTCATACCCGAAGACGTGACACGTGCGTGAATCTTCGCAGCGAGGATTCGAATAGTTTCCACACCCTCCTGCGGCTTGGAAGCACAGATTCTCAACTTTTCTAAAAGCCCGTCGCTTATGGCCTCGTCCATCGTTTTGTTGCTGCCCGTCACGGTGCTGTAATGTACAAATGTTAATCATTCGAATGTCGGCGAAGAACTTTGGGCATTCGCGAGTTCGATTTTTGACCGCAGTATATCTGTACCCTTGGCGAAAATTGAAATAGATAAATTATATGCCATGGACCGAGTTAATGGCTTTAATGTACGTACACAAAGCATCAATGAAAACCCGCTGGCAGTCGGCCAAAATTGACCTCATGGTTTTATTATAAACTTTGCTAAAGTGACGTGCGTGACGTATATGTAGCTCGTAGCGAGGTAATTTCCATCGATAGATGTCAGATCTGCGTCTGCTACGTTTCCCAAAGCCGACAATGACGGTGTAACCGATAAACATTACCACCCGGGTATCCTTCGAGGATAGCGAGAATTGGAGAACTGGAGAATTGGATAGAAAAAACTCGAAGTGGTCGAATTCGGAAAAACCCACGATCAAAGATCACGACAAGAACACGAATTGTTGTCGCGATGCATTGATTTATCGATTTGATTGTTGAATCGTATATTTACTCATCTTCGACGTCTTCGTTGTCTTCTAGGAACTCCATGAATTCCATGGGGTGTAGATTCTCTTTGTTACCGGCGCTCGATCCTCTTTCGTCAATTTCCTTCATCTCAAATCACTCGACTAAAAGTATATTCTGAAACTATCGGGGGCTTGTAGACACGGGGAGATACGCTTCTCCTACCCGCGTGTCAAACAATAGATTCAAAAGACGATGATAAATCCAAAGTCAAAGTGACAAACCGAACTGGGTTTTTTCACGGAAAGCTACCATTTCTCAACGATCTAGTTTATATGTCGTCTAATAATACATTCGGCAGAACCACCTTGCGGATAGCGAACGGTATTTTATAACTCCACAGTCGGATACTTGACGTCAACGTCAGATACTTGATCGCGTACTGAAAAATCCTGTATCGGAGGTTACGCCTCACCTCTGACGATTGTCGAGTTCGGGGTTCACTTCCTCAGGTGGTAATATTGAATTGGTGAAATGAAATTAATAAAAAATACAACAAAAATTATCATAGTCAAAAAATTGTACGACGGTGAGAATGTTACTATTTCCGTTCGTTGACTCGTTGTTTCTATCGAATGTTATCGGGAACACGGATATTCTCTCGGGGAGATATTAGCAAGAAAGCAGGTAAACCACACCGCGATCCTCGCGCCTCTTCGGTCAGAGACGGTTTGACGTTTTGTGCTGCCAAAACTATGTTTAAATCCCAACTGCACACGCGGCCGGTATTCCTATTATTAGATCGCCTCTTTCCAAAAATTATCACTTTTTCTCGTAGAGCATTTGCATCCGGGCGAAGCATTAGTCTACTTTTTTCCCGCTTCATATTCCATAAAAGCGTTTCAAATTATCGTGACACGCTGGCAGGTCATTTCTTACGAGTCAATTTCATTCTCTCCGACGGAGTTAAAACTAATTCGAAAACTTCTTCACCCCCCAATCAATATTCAATTTTTGCCAAACATTTCGACTCAGAATTCAGATCAATTGGACTTGTCACAGTTGGATTGTTACAACTACTTGAATAGATAATTCGGGCTTGACAACAGGTGAACGTTTTGCGAAATATTTGGCAGTCCGACAGTTTATTGTGGGAGAGAAGGAGCTAATATTGTATGTATACAACTTTCTGTTAAATAACAAACCCGGTTTCACGTAACACAAAAAGACTGCAGCTAAATGAGATGAGCGAGCACGAAAAATTTCAAGATTCATCTACAACTGTTTTCACTAATTGCCAGACCAACGTGGTCCACCTTTCTGCAACCAAGTATTTATTTATAACTCAATAAAGGCTAGTTTACACGAAGATTCAAGTTCGAAGCATTGTCACACCAGCCGAGAATAATTTATGCTCAAGCGTTTAACGAGCAGTAAAAATATGACCACAACGAGGACAGGCAAAGCGTCTGCATTTGGCACTTGTTGATGTTAAACACATAAGGTGGACGAATTGACGCCAAAGAAGAGCCTCCGAGCGACGCCGAGTGAGCCCGGAATCATACGATTCAAGTATTGATTGGAATAGAGCGGTTTCATTCAAACGAAGAACTTTTTTATTTAAAAAAAAAATCATGTCGGCACAGGGTTTCGATCAGAGAATAGAAACGGCATGAAGATGTTGATATTTTTGGTACCAAATCACCGGACTCGATTAATCGTGGAACGTAAAAGTATATATACTTTCACTCTACCTTGACCGAGACATTCGTTCATTTCGAGAAGCCACTCATCTTCATCGTTCATCCGAGGCAGTGATAATTGCGGGACAAAACTATAGGTTTCTGTCACTGACTCTCAGAGTATTTGTGAACTTCCATTTGCATTTAACAGGTTTAACGGTGCGGATTCGGATAGAAACGAAAACTTGAGGTTATACAGCAGTTCGCACGGTTACGATGTAACCGGTCATTCAAAATTTTTTTTTTTATAATCGATTGACGAAGAAAGCGTCGAACTTTAACGGGCGGTACCAGCTGCGATTTCTCGACGTGAGGTGATTAACAATCGAATTGAAGGTAATTAACAAATTTCACACTATTTCGTGATGCCACAGACAGGACAAAATTCGAAAGACAGCGACGGCTGCACCTCGACATCGATCAGAATCAACTTGTCAGATACTTCAGGGCGTTCGTCGCACACGGTGAAGATCACGGGAGGAGGAATGTGTTTCATTTTTGTTTCTCTTTGAAATCCGATTAGGTTGAAGTAACGCCAGTGTTCACCTACCACCAACTACCTTCACGATGTCCATTAAGCCTCGAGATTTTTCTCTCATTTTCTATCCTATACTTGATGTCTTCAGCACTCAGCATTTCAATGCGTCTGCAGAGCTTTTGTTTCGCACCTACGACCCGGTGATATGAAGTTGTCCACGTATTCGCAAACATCGTCATTGTCAAGGTTCTCACACTCTGTCTTTCTTGTGTTTTATTTTACGGGTTAGGGGATTCATAAAAAAATAAAAACTGAAGAACCTCAAAACAAAAATTTAAGAATGAATGAATGTGTATGTATTTTTATTTGTTACAGCCGAATTATGCAAGAATCCAAAATCGCGTATACGCGGATTTTCTCTGAATATTTCGTATATTCGAGTAACTTTCCCCGTATGATATTCATAGGCGTCTCGACAGGACGACAGTTCCCATCACAGTGCAGTGTTCAAAGGCAGTTTGAAATTGGTTAATCTCTACCCTAATATACACGCGAATCTCCCCACAGCTGAAATATGTTTAATCAGCCTGCGGCATGCAACCTGACACACGTCCAAGTATACGGTAAGGTGGAATGATAACCGCAGCTGAAACTCAGAATTGACACGAGATGTTGCCAAGTTGTAGTTATTGAGCTCGATAATCGGTCGTTAAATATTTGAATCTTGCCCGTGGGATTATTCACCCATAATGACATCCGGCTCTTATGCAAAATCATCTCACAGCAACTCCGGCGATCTAAATTCAAAAGCTAATCGATCGAGAGTAACACGACCTGCTCGACAGGGTCAGTGTACTCACGAAACACGGTACAGCGCTGGGAACTCGGACTAATACTATATCTTGCATATATTTCTTGCTTCTCTAAGCTATCGCGGAAAGATATTAAAGTTGTAAAACAAGAGATCAGGTTCTGTGATTTTCAATATGCTTCAACGATTAATATGGTTCTGGACCCGGAGCTCCCGGTCGTTATTAAAATACATATAAGCTTGTCGCGCTCGTCTTTTTTTGGAGTGTTGCCACCACACCCGTCAGTCAACTAGACATGAGTGTTGGGCGACATTTTCTACAAAAATCCTACCAAGGCAATGTCACATCAGGAAGTAGCAGAATTTTATGAGACAATCAATGGCACTTGCAGTCACTGCAGAAAAGCCCAAAACTTGACTGTGCACTTCGTTGCGACCCTGCCGTGGGAGTGGATTTCATTTGGAACTATTCAGCACGGCACGATCAGGGATCTGTGTTCCCTGTTGAAATGAAACTTCGATCGGAAACTTTTGGCGATAACGCGCCTTGAAATTTTGCTTTCAGACTTGAATGTGTACCATCGGGTTCGAATAAACGTGTGAAGAGAAAAACGTAAACAGCGAATGCCAAGTCGATAAATCACAGAAAATAATAATAAAGTAAAATGCAAATGTAAACCTCCGCAGACAACGACGACGACGCGCCTACGGCTCGAGATACTCCGATCAAAATACGAATTCTCCGACACAAACCGGTCCACATATAATCGGCGAATACGTGTTCGGTACTCCAGAATCATGGTGAGTTCGGTGTAACTTTCCGTGTAACGATCATCAGGGAGTTGGTCAAAGTGGGAGAGGGAGGATTGGAAACGAAACGAATTGCAGTAATATCCAAAATGTGAGATTTTCGTCAGCGAAAAGATCCGGAGGTACTCTTTCGGAGGTCGGAAATTTCATACGGTACACTTGGTCCTTGGTCACTGTTTTTCGTGATACATAAAAGTTAGTTTGAACGGTGTGTGACCGCGAATACAAAACGATCTGTGATGAGTACTCCAGTGGGGGGAATCGGGTCCCGCGAACAATATATAAGCCTTCCACCTTATTTGATTTCAAGTTAGTCCGATACAGTTACCGGTCTTAGAAGGAAGCTGTGACGATGCAGGTAAGCTGTTTTTATATTCACAATTTGCGACACGAATCCGGTTCACGGTATCGATTGATTATCGGCTCTAAATTCATGACTCTTGACGAATTGAATCCGTGTCCTTCAAGTTTACTCACTTGCAACGCTTACATTTGTATATTAAATCATTCGGGAGCGAATTTTCAGATTTGTCAAATGCGGAAGAATTGTTTTTCATTCTGTCAAATAAGAATGATGTAAACATAATATGAGTGTGTACTTGCAACGGTAAGTCGCACAGCCAACACCATCATCGGAATTCTTTATTAGGATTCACTGAACGTATGGCAAAGCTATGAATCGCTACGTCAAGCTATGTTCTTTCCGAGACTACAAACTCAGAATTTCCCTACGTCAATAAGTTTACGCTATTTTGAAATTCTATTTTACTTCGTCCAACCTAAAATACCAGAATTGAGTCATCTTATTTTCGTGATCGTTGCTCACCCAGGCCGACCTGCAACTCGATTATAGAGCCAATGAATAATGAATAATGAATAATAAATTACAGTAGTTCACAAATAGTCAGAGTTGACAACAACTGAGATTAAATGGTGGTAACTGCGTAAGTGTTCCAATCACAAGTTTACAGCCTTGAAAGACGTTGCCGAAGAATAATAATGACCGATAATGAGAAGACAACGAACAAATTTAATATTATTTACTTATTTTATACACGAATAAAAATACGATTCAACAATTAATTCGTCACACTACCGATCGTTTTCAGGGAATCATTTTACTGGCATTGATCGGATCGGCTGTGGGCGCGCTGGTGCCCCTAGGCCCAGGGGCAGAATTCCCGGTACAGCACCTGGATGCCCCGACGTTGGGGGTCTACCCCCCGCGACAATACCTCTTCTACAACTATCCGCAGGTAGGTACAAATGTACAAATGTAAAATTGAAAAAATTATACGTCTTACTTGAATAGTTGCTTGGGTAGCTGGTGAAGCGTTACGAGAATGCTTGATACGTCGATGAAACTCATCGTATTCTCAAGTACTGCAGTTGCAGATTATTAATGGTTTTCTTGACTCACTGAACTCGTTCGCTTCTGCGAGAACCGATAATTCTGCGATACGTCTATACTCGCGGCAATTGTAGTATACGCCGCATCCGTTTGGTCGAGGATTCTTGATCTTCGTTCGTATTTATCGTTAGTTGAGAATTATCCCTCACAAATGCGATTGATCAACAGGTGAACCCTACACCGGTGCGAACGATTCCTACGGCAGTTTTCGAAAATGGCAGACCCGCGATAGCGCACATTCCGACGACTTACAGCTATTACGGCACCCCGGTATACGATTTCCGATTCCCCTTCCAACCGGTAAGATTTCTTTTTCTGTTTTGAGATTCGATCTTGGCAACGTAGATACAGACATTCTGTTCTTAATTCTCGGCAGATATCCCCACCTGCCGCGGAGATACCATCGGCCCCGGGGTTCGGTCCAGGACCCGCGAAGCCTCAGCCTCCCAGCGAACCATCCGATGACGACGGTATAGAAAAGCTGGACGAAAAAGTCGAGCCCGCGGACCACGACCCCGTAGGTGAACCAGGTGACGCGGTCAACGGTGTTGAGGTCGCCGACGAAAACGACTCGGTTGCTATAGAAGCTGCCGCGTGAAACACGAATAATAGTCCTCTTTCGATAACTACTAATTACTCACATCCGTTACTTAGGTCTACCATTCAGATTAACTCTGTCAAGTGTTGTAATTTAATCGAGGCGGCGCTACGCTAAATCGATGCGCCCGAAATATTAAGAATAAATATAACTAAGAGAAAGTAAATAGGTAACAATCGAGAGGCCGTTATGTATATAGGTATGTATCTAAATGGAAATCCCTGCAACGAGCGAGCATTGTAGATTTAACATATCAAACGGTTCAGAGGTCGGTTGGCAGCACCATAGATAACGATAACAAAAGTCTCCTCTGGTCAAGTATGCAACGGTATGTAGCTACGAGCCAGTGGATTTCTACGAGCCAGTGCATCCGAGTTACCCTTCTCTCAGTTCCACGAGCTTCTCGAAGCCATGTATTCTCGTCGAAAGATCGTCAAGCTCGCACTCGCCTACTTCGGTATGATTTACTTGACGCTAATCATTGCCTGTGCACCACTTGCGGATGCGAAGGTATTGAGGAACGGTGAGGCTCTCAGTGAGGACGAAACGAAAAAATTTTCGTCAGCCGCTGTGCTGCCGGCTCTGAACGAGATAATTCGTGCTAACCTGGTACTGCAGAGGAACAGGAAGATCGTAGGGGATCTGGAGGCCGCGTCGGTGATTCACGAGTATCAATCACGGACCGCCGAGTCTGGAGGTGATCCGGTCACAGCGAGATTTAGGAGAGACGATAAGGAGGCCGTGATTGAAAATGAAGGTTCGCCGAAAGACTACATGAGCACTTATTACGCGCAGAGAAAGGCGATCATGGATAAATACATGTCGCAGCAGAGGGAGATCAGAGAGAGACTTAAAAAGGCAAAGAGCTTGATAGCTGCGACTAAGAAGCGTAAAGAATCGAGAAAAATCGATTCAGATCTGAATAACCCGACGCGTGATCAAACGACGGAAACTCCACCCCCGAATGTTACTGTTTTGACGACAGAAAGTACAGTTTTCGTCCCAACCACGACCAATTACAACCCTGCGACGGTCTCGACCCGTAGTTCTACGATCTATGGCGACACTCAAATCACGGTTCCGAACAACAGCCAGTCCTTGTTCAACTCGAGTGAAGACGAAACGGCGGACTATGAATCGGGTGAACCAGATTTTGTCACAACTACCGCGTTGCCAATAATTTACGATACTCTTCGTCCTCCGGTCGCGAGTGACAGGATTGATAAAACCGAGGCACCGAATGTTGAGCCTCCGCGACAGGAAAATTGGCAGACTGGATGGGAAAATCTTTCGCCACAGAACGAGGTTGACTTCAATCTAACCGATCGGAATCTGGTCAGACAGGCACGCGACAATGAGACCCTGATCATCGACCTCGGAGGTCAGCTCACAAACCCTTCAGTGAAAAACGAGTCTGTGAGAGCATTCGAACAGCTCGAAGAAATGTTCTATTGGGAGGATCCAATGGACGACGAGAGGAGTCCGGACATTAACGAAACTGGATCGGGAGCGCAGGATCGAATCGAGGATAATTCCGCGACGGAGAGCGGCAATAATTCGGATCATGCGAGCCAATCGTCGGACTCTTTGCGCTTTACGGTAGAGATAAAAAGCTCACCGGAAGTACACGTGACGAAAAATGTAAAAACTCTTCAGACCAGTACGACGACGTACAGGAATTCGACTCACGAAGTTATCGATGTCGATGGCGTCACAAATTCCACCAAGAGAACGAACGGAGTTGCCGTAGAATCTATAGCCCCCTTTCTGAAGAACATCAATTTCACGTATCCCGTCGTAATGGAACCCTCAGCGGTAGGAGTTGGCGGGGTAAGTAACACGCGAGGCTGTACGCCATGGCTTGTTATTGGGTCAATTTATTGACAAGAAAAGTCTCAAATGTATTTGTATTCTTAGGGCGCGACAGAGTCAGAGTGGTGCGAGGAATGTCCGCACGATTACAGATGGGGAGACTGCGACGGGACTTTGTTTTACGTGCACAACGCATTCCTGAGAAACAAAGGTCCTAGCGCGATCGATGCAGTTTTCGGCATGAACGTCGATGGTCCGGTATCGATAACCTGCGTCGAGGCTCTTCGTTATAATCAAACCAGAGGAATCGTCACTCTACATTCCGGTGGTCCAGGTCACGATTTCGCCAAAATACGGATCAGGGGATTTCAGGGAGAGGGTTTTTCTTACATCATGAAAGTATGGGGGGTTAGTAACCGATAACGCGAGTCCTCGAGGACTGCCAAGTAAAAACATTATTCTACATTTAACATTTTTTTTAACGAAGATCACGCACCGCAAGCACCACGGAATATATTCACATAGGCCATGTATAAAACTTTTCATTGAAATATATTTGCGTATATACAAGCTTGTCGGGTACATTTCCGGTGTGAGTAAAAAAGGAATGTGAAAAATTGTTGCTTATAATCTAACGAAGCATTATAACACTTTCACTCGAGCCTGATGTTCAAAAGGTGAGTCAAGACTTGTTCGAGGAAGACGTTGGTACCGGTGGTGGTGGTACGTCCGGAATTTTTTCTCCGACTGCACCAACCGCAACCGCGTTCTTCCTCGACTCTGCGGCATCGGATTCGGGTAGCTGCGGATTGAGCAGCTGTTGTTCCCTGTAGCCACCCTGCGGAGGAAGAGGGGCCAATGCCTGGGGCTGATAATCGAAGAGATAGGGACTCGGCGCCAGAGGAGAGGTGAATCCGTTGTAAGGATAAAAGTACGGATCGTAATAGAGCGAATGATAATTTGGATAAAAGCTGAGCGACTGTTCGTTTCCCTCCTTCCTCTTCGGGGTTTCGCCGCTCGGCGACTTTGCCGGTGGCGGCGAATCCTTCTTTTCGCCGTCCGAATTGTTGTTATCCCCGGTGGCTACCGCCGCAGCATCCCCGGTATTCGACCTCGACGTATCCTTCCCCGATCCTAGATCCAGGCCAGCTCCCTCTGCCGGTAGCAGCTCCTGCGGCAGTCGGCCGACTTCCGGTCCCGGATAACGCGGGGCGAATTGCGTGTAGTAAAACGGTGGCACGTAACCGACAGCCGTCGCATGAACGACGGGTTGAATCACTGGAAATGCCCTCGACGGTGAGAGATTTTGATTACTCGTCACCAAGGCGTTGTACACCTTGGGTACCCGCAGGAGTCCGGGTGCCGGTAACGCCAACGCACCCGAGAGGCTCAACACGGCAAGTAAAAGTCTCATCTGAGAAGAAAGGTCAATTTATTAATTCAGTGCCTTTGCGATTTTGTTGATACGTAGTATTAGGCGTAGCTATATTCCTCCAGCTGAGAGAATTATTATTATTAATATAAAATAAATTAGTAGTGGATATAGATATATTTTACGACCCGTCGAGTTGTTCTTATCTGCTCATTGAGATCTATGGCTGCTTTCTCGAGCGTGAGAACCGAATAGAATTTTTAGTAACTACAGACTCCAACGTCCAGAACTTGCTGCAAGAACGCAAAATTATTTATCCTAACGGTGAAGCGAAGTAAAAACATTCCGGAGATGGAAAAAAGAGTTGGGCGAAGTATAAGGACAAAAACGGATCGATGGAATCGATATTTCTATATGGCAGGTATGGACGCAAAAAAATATGTCGATAAAAAGTGGGATGGCAAAAAGTGTCATTGTTGAGAGAGGTTGTAATGTCAGCGCATGGGGACTATAATATCTGTAAAACGATTGGATGGATAAATTCAAACTGGTTTAAAGATATATTATTATTGCACCTCAATGTCAGGTGAATGTACATTTTATAGCGGGTAATGCCACTTTTTATATCTACATCGTTATTCAAAGTTAATCGTCCAGTATGGCTTACACGATAATGAATAGCCGTAAACAAGTTGACATGACATCGTGACACAAGTATATGGATAGGTAAGAATGCAGGGCCTTACAGGTCTGGCCTTACGGTCAGTTCTGTTCTCTCTAGCCACGTGATCTCTAACAATTTTCATTTCAATTTCGGAACAAGGTTTCAATGACTATCGACCCCATTAATCGACGACGTGGTACATTGGCCCCCGATTTCCTTGTGCATTACAGCGAGAACAATTCATTTGACATTGATACGCGAGCGAGGACTCCGCGGTAATTTCTAAAGCCCTTCGTGCGTTTTCAAGTTTTATATTTATATCAATGCAATCAACTTTCAGTCAAGAATCCCAGATGGATGTTCAAGTTTCAATCGTTAATACATATAACTCATTAAGATAAGGAAACGAGGGATTGCAGTTAAGAATGGGTAAATAGTTATTCCCGTTCTTGTACGAGACTCGAATTTATACAAGTTTTTCACTTTCTTCATTCCACACGTCAGAGTTTTAATAATGTATATTTGAATACGAAACTGACTCACCTTCTCACTTTTATTCACGTATTCGATTACTACGGATGAAGTCGAATTAATAATCGGATGGAACGCTCGCGGAGATCCGAGAGAGGCTGAGAACTCGCCGAGTAGCAAGAGAACTGCATGGCTCCCAACCATATATATGCTTGAGGAAACCCGCGATTCGAGTCCCACCGATCTCCCACTACTCCACGTGTATAAGTATACTTATGTATCAAGGTGTATGTCCGCTGTTCGCGGACCCGGCGAAAGTACATTCGGAATACCAACGAAATATCAAACTTTACACAATTCTCCGTGCATTTGTGTTATCCTGCGCTTCACTATTCCAAACGATTCACAGCCATTTTCATTGAGACGTATTACAGAGACGGTACTAATTATAGAGCTAATTGATGAATTTCCACAGAAATCCCATCATTACGAAGTCAGCTTGTTCGGTGGTCAGTGATTCTCGATCATCGCGGTGCTCGACGTTATCGACGTACGAGGTAAAAATGAAAGATCGGCCGAGTCTCGGGTCGATCTGTTTGCCGGTAAAATTGATCTGGATTTTCTGATCTGCCGATGGAAAATCGATTCGAGGTTCGAATGTCGATTCTCACCCGGTATGTGAGGCCGAAACATGGGTCACGGGCACCGTAATCGCAACCGTTATCGCAGGGTTGAACATTCCTGAGACTTGAAGCTGGAACGAGGAGCTCGAGAAAATTGCAGGGGAAGTCGAGTGCAGAGAGGCGTGGGATTCAGTCGCGGCAAATAGAGAATAGGAAGCTGGATGCGAGAATGATAAGAAACTCGCCCGGCTTCTCGCATCCTGTAACCCCAACACACATATGTATACGTGGCATACCGCGCAGGACAGAATCCTTGACTATATTCGAATACTCGTATCGAGAGTGATAAAAATTCACAATAATCGGGATGACTGAACTCGCATGACATGAGATATTTGTTTCTCGTGTCGACGAGATGAGACAATCAATTTATCAGCAAATGATGACCTTCGAGTTTGCAGAACGTAATTACCGGTGGATTGCAGTAGCTGCGGTGGCTCACATGATCCGTAAACTGTTGGAGAGATAACGAATAATCAAAAATACCGACGGGATAAATGAATTCGTAGAAGATAGAAATCTAAGCGTGAGATTCAATCAGTGACACTTCCAGCTTTTACGTAACCAGAATTTTATTATTTCATTCGAATCATATTCATGCGATTAGAATTGTACATACGAAACTGAAAGAATAGCTTTGAAACCTACGGAACTAGGCACAAAGATCAAAGTCGATTACTCTCATTCGGAAATGCCTTTATTAAGTAGGACCTTCCGGATTTCGCCCTGACTTGCACCATATTTTTCAGGTGCGAGTTTATTTCACTTTGACGCACGTAGCCTTTGAAGTATTTCGCCATCACTGATTCAGGTTTGAATTTCGATTTTTCTCCAGTGGGGTTTTGAAATTCTGCTCTAAGAACACCTCGGCAGCCATGAGTAATTGTTATTCAACTCAATTGCTGAATCGAATATGCCAGCGATCGTGCTGCGGAATATCCTAGTTCACATCGAACTGTACGTGAGCGGGCCGCACCACGGTTCACTGTCCTCAACTCATAGAGCCAGTGATAATTGTGGCTTATAAGATTCGTCCACAACAATGTCCGCGCCACGTCGTCAAGCGGGAGGTCGAGAACGTTTCCTGCGTGTACGGATACATGAATTTATATCACGCAGCCAGAAAAATATTTCATTCGATTTGTAAACCAGTTCACATGTCCACCCTACGTCGTATAGGACTGTAGAAATAAGCATACCTATCTCGACCAATAAATATAATACCCATACCCATACTTGGACGACACGGACAGCGAACGTCATTTTATTTCCGTACGAGTGTTGTAAGATTAAGAATAGAAGAAACGAAAAAGAATCAGAAGCCACATGCCTACATGCCTACATGTCTATAGACGACCGGCTCACAACAGTCAATCTCGTCACCACAATAATTAGGTTTAATGAATAGGGATAATAAGCCATACGCACTATACGGTACTAGACACTCTTCAACTTTGATTTGTGATTTATTATTTCACAAGTGTTTGCTGTATCCACCATCACAGCGAATCTGGGTACCTACGATTACTCATGCTATTATGATTATCTACACTCGAACCTGCAGATATAACAACGAGTAAATTGATGAAACAATATTTGTACGTAGTCAACAATCACGATTCTCGCAATCAGTCTTCGAATCGAGATCTAATGCGAAGGATATATACCTATGTATACTAGCAAGAACTCCGTATATCGACACTGCGGTTTTCTTCGATGCTAAATCATGTTATGCACAAAAAGTTGGCTGCCACAAATTCCGTACGTGATTAAAAACAAAAAAAGTTAGTACATCAGTTTATATGTTTCTCTCTCAAGGATTGTGGCATTGTTCTGCAGCGCAGGCGCACACTTCACAATTTACCGTTATATCGGCTCAACGGGTATGTAACACATTCTCCTGAGCAAAAGAATCGGCAAATTTGGCAAAAACAATACGATAATCAGAACTAACGGCGAGAGCAATAACAATACACTGGCGTAAGCTAGTAGCCACCAAATCGGAGATATCCCGAGGACCGGCTCCAGCATTTTGATTATTTTTTTATTTTCAATATTATTATTGAGATCACTGTTATTATTGTTAATTACATTATTGTCGGTGTTGCTGTTGCGGCTGGAGGATTTTATCTTCCTAAAGTTGTTTTCGATATGTTCTTTGTCCTCGATATGACGTCATACTTTTCACAGCCATTCGCGTGATGTATACATTTTAGGAATTATTCGAGCTGATCGATCTCCGCCGAGACATTGCCCCATCGAGTTTTTGTTCACCAGTCCTGAAACAGTTATTGGCCGAAATCAATTCCATTATGTACTCAAAACCTCTGAAAGAGGTCGGTCGCCAGTTTCGATGGGGATAATGAGCCTTTCTTGCATCCTCATCGAAAAATGAGAGTCGAGCGAGTAAATGTCACAGTTTGAAATGATTTCTTATGTGAATAATGAATCAGGAGTTCGAGTTCGCGTTTCCACTTCCGCCTTGTAAATTATACAACATGCCACATGAATGTTGCTATATTTACGTTAATTTGACCAGCACGAGAGAGAGGAGCAGGTGCAGGCGCTGAAATTCCTATAAGTTCACTCGATCGTCATGAACAGAAAAAAGGTTGACACTGCATTAGATATTTGAACAAAGTTGGATAATGAACGGGATTATTACAGACCGATTGCGCAAACGTTGGAAAAATTTCACTTTCCATAGTGCGATCTCGCCTAACCTGACCGTGTACTGTGCGAACAGCTATACCGTAACAGAGCTGGGAAGACTGCAAAGAATACCCGCGCAGAAACAATGCCGAGATAGGCCTATCCGTGGTACTTATCGTTAGACGTTCGGTTGCCTACGAAGATGCGATATTGACGAACCATCCAATCTCACACACCGGTATGCGTGGAGATTTTCGAAACACTTAGAGATCGCAGCTGTAGCCTCAATGTCGCGTCAAACTGACACACTTAAAGATTACATCATATTTAACGCAAGGCCATCGGCTTCGCTGACTTACTTTCAATTGCGTGAAGTGACTAGGTATCTGCGAGGACTGAAAATATCCTATCATAGATTCTTTCTATAGACCGGTGAATTTATTTCTCTTTCAACAATCAAGCGAGGCAACCGCAGACAGGAAGAGCTATTCTTTGAATTTTCATAGAAATTACGCATATATGAATATGCATGAGAAAGACATTGGCCCTAAAACCGAAATCAATGTTTTATCTGTGATGTTACGTTAACCGCATTGACACCGTGGAGTAATACCTACCAATGGGATGAAGAAAAAGGGCTCACAACGGAACATCCTAATATTCGCAACCTTGGCAAACGAAAAACCTGTTTGATACAATACCGGCGCGTACAACACCGCGACAAATGACGATAGCGTTTATAAATTAAAACTTAATTCACCGGTCCTCGTATTAGAACGAATTATCAATTGATGATGCGATGAACTAAGATCATATGAGGATTAAAGAGATCGTTGACGAAGGGATATACGTATGTTCTTCTATCCGCGAGAAAATGTAACGATATAAAGCTGAAAGATCGCTATCACTGCGGGATACGGCATGAACAATGAATGAGATAATGACGATGATGCCACAATGCGAAGGATATAAATGGAAAATGGAAAAAAGGAAAAGATAATTATGAGTACCTTAAGCCGGCAGATTTTTAATCCCTCGGGACAACAACTGCGACCTGCGTCGCAGGACTGTGCAGATGCCAGTTGCCGCTTCGACTTCGACTCCGTCGAGACTCGATTCGCAGCCTGCGCTTTCCCTTTCATTTAGAAGCGACTAGCGTGAGCCGCAAGTCACAAGCTACCAGACTCACAGCCTTAAATTTGTTCGTCATTCCGCCGCATGTATCCATACAGGCATTATAGATGTGTAGACTCTGAATATCCACACGAGGTTAATTAGTATGCTCGTGTCTGCGGTTATTGTACCATAATACGCGCGATGCGTGTGTGTAAAAATTAAACAGGTATGTGTCTTGACAAACATTCAAAAATCCCGCAAACTGGATGGCATTGGGAAGTTTCATGATCCACTAATTGAGCCTTGACGGGCTCTCGCAGCCTCTCGCAGCTCTCGGCTATTTCATACTGCTCTTTCTCCTGTTTCTTTTCATATCGACAGAGATTGCTGAATCAATATTGAAAAATGCGCAAGTTACGATTTATCTCTCCTTCTTGCGGCTCATGTTTTGCCCGCGGATCTTCCAGTCACCAATCTGGTAGGTGATACGCGCGCGATGTTTGTGATACATAACACCAATGACGGTGAAGATGCAGAAGTGCAACGTACTCTAACAAAGACGACCTTCGCTACCCACACAACGCACGGGATTTTTGTCACCGGCGCACGAGTTTCTTGTCAACTACGTTTTGCCTCGTTTGCTTATCTATCCAGTCTGCTTCGCTCTACCCCTGCACCCTACCCCGCTCTCCGGCATCCCTGACCGAACGTATCGACGGTACAGTACGATTCGAAACTTAATGACAATTCGTTCAGACAAATTGAAGACAAGTTCAATAATTTGGTTCGCTTAGTCCCATAAATTCTACATAAGAATAATTAATTCATAAATTAGGCGTTCTTAGTGCTGTAAGGCTGTAAGGTTGAAAGTGGAGAGAAAGAACGTGACCAGGTGTAAAATTTTATTAAAATATTTTATACATGCTTCTATGACTTATTTTGTAAAGTTCAACAATTCCTTTGAGGTTTAAAACATACCTAATTGAGAATACCATCTTTGTACATTTGTACACGTTTGTGTATAATGGATGAGAATTTCTCGACCAGTAGAAACATACGTGAAGAAGAGAAAAAATGATTGCTTTCTTTTTCGGAAAGTGATTTTCCTGTTCACCTGGAAAATCTGAATGAATTTTTTCTTTTCTCTTCACTTCATGGTTCCAACGACGAGCAAGATTCTTTAAACTTTTTCGGTTAGCTCTGGCACCACTTTGAACAAATCAGCTACTAGGCCGTAGTCAGCCACTTGGAAAATGGGGGCTTCCGCGTCTTTGTTTATCGCAACAATTGTCTTAGAATCTTTCATTCCAGCGAGATGTTGAATGGCTCCGGAGATACCAACCGCAACGTAGAGTTCCTGCAAGTAAAATCATTTCATGTCCAGATAAGATAACTTGGGACATCTTTTTTTTCAATCCCTCCCTTTATCTATCTTCGACTCAATCTTACCGGCGCTACGATTTTTCCAGTCTGTCCGACTTGCAAGTCGTTCGGCACAAATCCGGCATCGACGGCAGCTCTGGAAGCTCCCACAGCTGCGTTCATTTTATCGGCAAGCTTGTACAGCAGTTCGAAGTTTTCCCCAGATTTAAGACCACGACCGCCAGAGATTACTATCTTGGCAGAAGCGAGCGCCGGACGATCGGACTTGCTCAGTTCCTGCTTAACGAATTCAATCGCCTTGGAGCTGTAGTCTCCGGCCGGGGCGGGTTCCGACGCGGCGCTACCTCCTTCCAGTGGGGCCGGCTCGAAAGACGTACCACGGATAGAAACCACCTTCACTCCATCCTTGGACTTCAATGTTTGTATCGCATTTCCAGCATATATTGTTCTGACAAAAGTGTCCGGCGATTTGATGCCTATGATATCGCTCACCGGAGAGACATCCAGTTTAGCTGCCACCTGCAACAATGATATCACGTGAATTCAGTGTGAGTCTGAGTAGAAATTGAATCTTTATCTAAATCCAAGTACCCACTCTTGGGAGTAACGCCTTTCCAAAAGCCGTCGCCCCGGCGACTATGTGACTGAAGTTGTACTGTTTTTGTGTAGCGAGAATCAGCGGCGTTAGAGTTTCGGGAGTGAAGCCCTTGAAAGCTTCACTTTCGGCAACCAACACTTTAGCTACTCCTTTGGCTTTGGCTACGGCTTCGGCTACCGGACCACACTTGGTTCCAGCAACCAGGACGGTGACGTCTCCACCAATTTGACCCGCAGCGGTTAAGGCATTTTGAGTGATAGTGGACAGAGTTTCGTTGTTGTGCTCCGCGATCACCAGAGTTGATTGATATCTTTGCAGCAAAGTGCTCAGCTGTAAAGGGAACTTTTATGAAATTTTCAAGTTTTGAGGCTGGGAGAATTTTTCCGTTTTTTTTTCGTTTGCAGACGATGAAATTTAATTCGTTCAGTTGCTCCACGGAGACTATTGTGTAATTGTGACGAATTCTAGTCTGATAAGTTTTATTATACCGTTAGTAGAGATGTGTTGCAACAATGGATCTTTATTAGGAATTGGCTCACCTGAGTTTTGTTTTTCAACGTCCTTGAGCAAGTGGCGAACATTGTTGTAATCGTCAGACTTTCGATGGCGGTATACTTTCTGCAAATGAGTGCAAACGATCTACTCGCACTTTTAGGCGAACTGCGTTTAATCACGGAATTCCAGGCAATTTATTAAGTCCAAAGTTTACACCAGTGAGTTACACCAGTGATGTATGATATCGATATGTCGCGTAATCGAATTGTACACTATTTACCGACGGAACAAACATGGTGCCGAATGACGTCACGACGTCGTGACGTCGATGCTCGGCGTCCATGTAGTTAGTCACTACCATGTAGTTAGCCGTCAGTGATGACTGATAAGTTTATTTCGCAGTGCACTTGCCTGAACATTTGAACTATAATCTTTCTAAATAATATATCTGAACCGATTATAGACTATAGTATAGTCTAATAATCCGCGAGACGAAAGAATACACTTCGCATAGTGCCTATTGGTCACAGCCGTGACGGCCATGTTTGACGATCGATAATTTGTGTTTCGCAATTGCAAAATTCAAGCCGACGAATCAACCTTTCACCAACAGATTCGTATCAATCGAATGACGTAATAAAATGACTAACAAAGAATCCAACATGCCGCAAGGACCGATCGCATATTTGACCAGAAAGGAAGCAATATCAGCCTGTCATCGTCTCAACAGGTAAACCATGAAGTAGATTTCGGCGCACTATTCAAATGAACAGCTGGGCTGAGATTTCCGATTTCAAATTATTTTTCAGCCCACACTTGACTGAGGAAGAGAACAGAAATGTTTACGGAAAGTGCAACAACTTCTGGGGGCACGGGCACAATTATACTGGTGAGGGGAAGGTCGAAAATTGTTGTTGTCGTTGTTTCAAGATGAATAACAAAACAAATGTTTCAGTTGAAGTAACCGTTCGAGGCCCCATAAATCCGAAAACTGGAATGGTAATGAATATTTCGGAGTTGAAAGTTTACATGAAAAACGCGCTGACCGACCAGCTGGACCACAAAAATTTAGACAAGGACGTACCGTACTTCAAAGACGTCGTCTCAACCACGGAAAATGTTGCTATTTTTATTTTCAACGAATTGAAAAAAGAAATGCCTGACCCTACTCTGTTGTACGAGGTTAAAATCTACGAGACTGATAAAAATATTGTCGTTTATAGAGGGGAATAGGAATCTGAACAGGTAATCTCTATTGACAAGGACAAAAATTTCCCGAATATGTCTAAACTCGTGTATAATATATTTTATAGAACAGTATGACAATAATCACAGATCGATATATGTATTAAGTACGCTATTACTTATGATCAATGATAAGACAAAATAGCACATTCCAAATTTGTCGTGTTTAATCATTGAAACTTTTACTTTCTTAACTTAATTTTAATAGCTTTTTGCTCTACTAGATCATTATGATGCTTCATACACGTATATTTGGTATATATTTCTATCACATGCTCTTATTATTTCGTAATAAAATGCTTATCTCAAGTCTGTGTACATCTAGAAATGATAACTATTTACCTACACGTGTCAAAAATACAATTGCGTGTACGCACTATTTTTCTCTTTCTAATTTAAAAATTCGTGGTATAAAAATTGTAATGGTAGCAATGATGCGGTTTGATGACTATATGATCATGAAAAGCTGCTTCGGCATTCATAAAGCGCAATAAAATTGCTTACGACTGTACAAAAATAGGACCTAATAATATTCAAATTCCAATTCAATTCTATCATGCGAAAAAATATCTCGTCTTCCATGCGAATCTCCGTCCGTCTGGGTCTGTTTCAGAATCGATTTTTTCCGGTCTTTTTCTCTATCTGTCTGATTCTCTCTCAAATTTTTCTTTGATTCTGCATCACGATTTTGTCGATTGAATGAATTATCACCGATACGTGACAAACAGCAGCGAAGCTGTTGTTCCGTAAACTACCAACACTTATATTCTGTGCAGTGAATCATTAATCCAATGTCATCGCAACAATGGATTATGAGTAAGCATTGTCAGATCTGACAATAGAGACTCTTTAAGTGGGATAAGTAAATCGTAATAATTTGATAAATACTGAGACTCCAAATACTACATACAAATACTAAATTGCAATTCGAAAGAGCAGTAGCAGGGTGGTCGGAGAAGTAGATTCCTTCGACTTTGTCTTTTCTTCACAATAATAAATCAACTTATTTGGCGATAATTTAGTGATGAAATGGAAAGAAAATTTACCAGAAGGTTTTCCAAAAGGCATTTCTCTAAATTTCAAGTTCACTTGCATAGTTTTCGATTTGCCAAAAGATGTCGTAAATATTTTCAGGCTTTCAGTTTCTTCATCTACCCTGTATAATTGCCGAATGATTGCCGAGAATAATCCATCATAGATCTAAGTTTTTCTGGGCCCAAGCACATCCCAGGTTTCTTACTTCATATGTTAGTGTTAGAGTCTACTTTCAAGTAGCTCCTAATGGTAACATAGGGTATTCCCAATTCGAAATCATTCCTCGGCCAATACTTCAATATCGGTGTTTGATGGGGTTTTTCTTCCTTGACTGAAAAGTAGGCGAATAGAACTGCTGCCGTGTAACTCGCGATGAAAATAAACAAATGCCAGAAGGCGTGGAGATAAGGAAAATTCAGATTTAGCCAAGTATCACAGAATAATCTATCGTTCAGCCAACACGTTACCGCCAGTATCCAAATAACACCACAACGCACCCCAAGCCGATAAACTCTGACAGATTTCGTCCTGAAAAAAAGTATGTCCGGTTATTCGCATGGTTCATAGGTGCCAGAGAATTGCCTGGTGAAAATTCATGAGACGGAGACTATGGAAGTAGTATTGAACATCCAAGAACCAAGCGCGACGATGGTGACAATGCATGAAATATGTGGATGAATAATTAATATTCCACCGAAGGAAATGATTATTAAGAGCCAAGAATTCGGTGACAAGTCAAAGGTAAGAAAATTACCTCTTGAGTTCGACGACCATGAACCCGAACGCAGGTATGCACAGAGTCATGAGAGCGAATGCATTTACGAACGGATGAACTACTGCGAGACCGGTTGCTATCACAGTTGACAATATGGCAAAGATCGAGAATTTCTTTCTGTTATTTTTGAATATGTTTGGAAAGTATCTGCGGGGGAAGAACATGCAGAATCCAGCCATGTACACCCATAATATTGCAAGTTCATCCATTAGTTGACCTAAAAAAAATTTATTGTGAGTAATATTGATATTAAAATTATTCTATCGAGAATGTCATGCGACTGGGATGCTATCTCTAAATACTATCAACAAGTGAAGTGATATCGTATTTGTAGAAGAATGATTCATTTGTTTACCTATCAGGGAAAGTGTTGCATGAAAGTATGCACTGCTCGCTCCAACGATCATCATCAGAAACCATATTATATGAATTCCAGGATTGACAAATCTCCCATAATCTCTGAAGAGATGCATCAGTACCGGAGGCAGTAGCAGAAAAACAACGTTGCTGAACTGTGGAATAATTTTTCAAGATTAATTATCATATGAGTCAGCTGAACGATCCTTTCACGGAGAACAAAGGACACTTGGGAATTGCTAGTTATCTATTGTCTCTTCGATAAAAATACATTTTAAATTATGGATCATGATTCAAGATTCATGGCAGAGACCGAAGCATCGATTACCTACAGTCAATTAATCGTTAGATTTGAAATTGAATAGTCGAAAAGATTGAAGAGTTCGAACAAAGAGGTGAAGAATTGTTTAATTCATTCGAACCCGCATAATGCAAGATCAATTACCGTGTTCATAAATTCAGCTATACTCGGCGATATGCTGTAATTCCCTTCGCACCAGTCGACTGGCGAGCTGCCAGGCTCGAAGGGCTTCCACATTTTACGTGATATGTTGAGATGTTGAAAAGTCCAAGAACAATGCAATTACTCAGCTGACATCGTCGAGCGACGCAGCTATACTGACACAAACTTAGTTCTGCTGCGGGTAGGTAAATCGGTCAAGTTTAAGTGGCTCAACGAATGACTGGTTGACTGGTTAATAACTAATTGGCTAACGATCGTTGAATTGATTCAAAACACTTTTCCTTTGTTGATATAAGAATATTATAACAGTCGTTTCTATGTCGGGGACACTGTTGAGACTGCTGCTGCGCAGCGTGTGAAGCGTCCTTTGTTTTGACAACCACGTTGTGAGCCGCGGGAATTGCAGTTCTACGACTTTACCGACCGCGCTGCGCGGGACATTCGACCTCGTGCGACTGAAGTCTGAACTGATGTTTCGCCGCACCAACATTTTCGCCTCCGCTCGAGTTTTGGCGACGTAGTAATGTTTGATCGATTTTCAGATACGACCAACTAGGTTATACCTATTTTTCGGGATCGGTTGTTGATCGAAAAACACCGATCAAGGTTATCAACACCTGTTATTTTCGCCAGGTTTCAACGTAAGACGCATCACGCAATAGTTTGTTATCTTACATTCTTACGCGGTGCCTACGATGAACACGCGATTGGTCTGAATTACCGCAAGGTGAACAGAGTCATAAACAACATCGATAAAAAGAATAATTCGGATCTTGCGTAGCTTCAGGTGAATAAACTCTTCAGCTTCATTAACAGGCAACTCGAGTATTCCGAATAATATACACAGCTGGAGGATGGAGGCAGGTATTAAAATATTAAATATCAGACTCCGCATGACGCGACGTGAGCGAGCTGGGTTGCATATACTCGGGCGATGCGAATCCGGGAAACTAAGCAGAAAGTCCAACTCGGTTCAGAAGCGGTTTTCTATTTTACGGCACTAAAATCGAGGCTAATTATCTCGGGTCGCAAATTCACAAACTGGATCCTCTGATGGATTTTCGCATTATGTATTCTGATGTTTGAAAACGAGGAAGGAGTGGGAATAATTTTGAAAGCTGTAGGCAGAAGTTAGAGTTTACCGGCGTGCCAAGTTTCCAGTGGCTTGAGCATTCAAAACCCACTCACTCGTGGATAACGTAATTTGTTTCTCCAACATCTGTGAGATCCCTGACATAGCAGCAGCAAGTTGTGTATACAAGTGAATGAATCAGCATATTGAAATTCAAACATTTTTATCTGGAGTCTCGTTAATTACTCAAGATCGAGGTGTTATCTGGATCACGCATAGTTTGAGAGCACCGAATGTTTTCCAATGGAAGCTTTACCCCGATTTTGCTGATATGGAATAAATAAAGAAAATGAAAGGGTATGGACAGAGATGTGAAGCGTGCCACCGATTTTATTACTTTCGGCACCACTACGTAACAGTTGAACGGCAAAGACCCGATTGATTGGAGACTCTAGTCAATTGTCTCGATTTCGAAATTTCATGAACTTGCCTCACAAGTCATTTGACTCTCTTAGAACATTTGAAAAACTGAAGAAATTCCTGAGCTTAATTGGCCCATCGAATGCGGAAACGAGCTCATTTCGTACGTACATACATACATTTCCAATACTTGACGGCAAACGGCAACACAAAGATATATAGTGTGAGTTGATGGATCCACATACATATAGTAGACAGTTGAAGGAATATGCAGAGAGATAGGTTTGATTGCACGTGAAACTCACCACCGCTGATCTCACCATGGGGATGCGCATCGTCGCGTCGCAGCCCAGGACACCGGACGACCCTTGAATCCGCAGCATCCAACTTACGAATATCCTTTCGTTGTTGACTGAGAAGAATACATCGACAAGCAAACTTTGCACTGCTGTAGCCGGTAGTATGCGACACCGGATACAGATGACCAGTGTTGGGCAGCAGCAAATTACATGGTGTAATTAATTACATTTCCGTTACAAATTACAGCTATAATTTGTAATTAAAAAAAATCAATTACAAATTACTTCAGTAATTTGCAATTAAATCAAATTCCATTACCCATTACAATTGTAATTTGTAATTAAATCAAAATCCATTACCCATTACAATTGTAATTTGTAATTAAATCGAAATCCATTACCCATTAGAATTTTAATTTGTAATTGAACCGGAATCCATTAACCATTACAATTTTAATTTGTAATTAAACCGAAATCCACTAACCATTACAATTGTAATTTGTAATTGAATCGAAATACATTACCCATTACAATTGTAATTTGTAATTGAACCGAAATCCATTAACCATTCTAAAAAAATTCTAAAAAATTCTAAAATTCAGAGAGCAAAAAGTGTGACAACGAGCCCCGGTCTCCCCTACTCACACATGTATGAAACAAAATTTTTCATCACAAACGCGCGTAAAGTCCGATTATACCTGTGCACGCTTGCGTGCATATAATAGGTAAACACTTTTTCGCACGGCTTAATGAAAAAACACATATCGACAGGCTTTTCCTTATCAACTGTAGTACAGCGAAAAAGCTCGAGTCGATAGGGTAGTTCCCACATTTCGGCTGTCGTTAAAACGCCGACGACAACGAAGCGCATCCGGGGGTGGTTTTCAATCGATTTTTTTCTCATACGAGGCGCAACCCAACCGTAGAGTAATTTCAGCGAGATTCAGCCAATCAGATTTAATATATAATTAGACGACACATCCCGTCAAATAATCTCACCGAAACGAGATAAGATAATTAAGTTGAGAACTTCTCGTGTTACGGGTTGTCGGTGGGGTAGAACGTCCGCGTAGCTCGAGATATCATATCCATTATCCAGTGTCAGCTGCAGACTCATCGTCAACCGAATCAATATCAGGATAGCGTGTATTTACATCTACACAATTTTGAGCATCACACCAGTCATCTTCGGCGCGCTGAAATAAATACTCGTACCAAATTAATTACTGACGTATTAATTCGTATTCGGCAATAATCATCTCTTGCCGCGTCATTTCCTCAGGCTTTATCAGACATCGTGTCGATATACCGTAATAGTAAGATGAATAGAGGAACGGTATATTCTCAAGTTAAACGGAGGACAGGCTCTCCGCAATCTTCGGTAACTGTTTTCGTACCCCCATTTAGCGATTCTATACAAGCTTATGTCCAACGTTCGAGTAATCGGAAGACCTGGATCTGACAAAGATGAGCTCTGCCCCGTGAGTCCTGGTTCTGGAGGCGACACCGTCTTTACTCGACATTGGTTACTGCCAAGTGCACAACCGATCGATTTCTTGCGAAGGTGGAGCGGAATTCGTACTGATACCCGTGATCATTTCGGATATTATGAATATGGTAATCAAAGACAAAAAAATCATGTCCCGTAACGTGTGAGGTCCCGGACAGCAAGAAACTGGAATAAATGTTGCTTACGTCATCTTTACGAAGACTTTTAGAGACCATTCGGTCATTTTCAGTGCCTTGCGGTCTGGAGTGTCGATAATCCGTCAACTTGGCGATACTTTGCAGAAGAAGAAGCCTGCTTTTCAAGGTAAATTCCAACTTATATTATTGTTATCATCGTTATTTTCATATACTGAGAAACGCAGAGTGAAAAGCTCATCGACTGAGGAAACGAGGGCCGCGATTGGTGCGACTAGTGGTTTTTTGATTGATTGCTACCCCTGGGTAAAGGGGCAAGGAAAATTGTTTGACAAGTAATTGACAGCGTCGGTCGATTTTGCATAACAGAGGATGCGTTCTATGAAACGGACTACTCGGACACACCGTGACCTTCGGGCGGTCCAAGAATAATTAGCGCACCTTGAGAAGACTGCTAAAACTGATTTAACGTTCCTACAAATTGATCGAATCCGTGACCAGAAATTACGGACACGACAGAATTTTTAGTTCCGTGCTCAACGACCTTCCTAAGGACGTGAACGTTCTCTGGGGTGGGCTGGCGTCGCCGATCATCAGTTTGATTGATCAAGTCTGAAGGACCTTCGAGTGCGGAATTCGTCGATCATTGTGAAAGCACCATTCCTAAATTCCATATTCATTCATTTCCGTTTGACTTCGGATTTTATTCGTTTTTTTTTCTCCAAGTTCTGTTTTTACACGCACTAGTGTCTTTAAATCGTTTGGTATGAGACAATGTGCAAATTCACTTTCCCAGCGCATTTCCGCTGCCGGTTTTCAAATGGAGGACGGTGGAACTCAATAATATACATACCCATTTATTAAATTACATTACCCATTCAATTCATTATTTGCCTCTTTGTCGTCCCGATTTTACCTCTCAAATATTCCTGTTGCTTTTGTTGTGGTGTGTCAATTTTTTGTTCATTCGCTCGTACATAAGCGATAGTCATTTATTCTATGTACCGGCCTGGCGTGTTGGAATCTCTATTACCTCCCAGGATGGTTCAAAGAACTCTGCACTCACAATCAGACTATACCTATTGTACCGAATATTTGTAGGTATAAATGTTTCAAATTCTAAACTTGGAGTATTGCATCTAAAATTTAGATTCTAAATTGACAAGAGTTGCTTCAATCGATAATTCCGGACGAAACGCTCGGCTGATTTCGCTGGAATTTGGAGGATAATTGGGCACCTCGTGAACAGGAGCCAACGAGCTTATCAATTCGTCTCGACGTCTGGGATCGGAACAGCGGATGTCCAAAGCTCAGAACAATTCGTATATCTCTCGCATTTGCCACGATAAATCGACGAATTTTAAAATTCATCTTCCTGCTGTAGAACTAGGTACAAAGTGAATTCCTAACGAGTGCAGTGACCCGAAATTCAGTGTGCATGCGTGATTCGCAATCGGTAAATATGATTCGAAATCGACATTCGTTTCAGAGGCTACGAGGTCACTGAATGGTTATGATTTGCGGCCAACGTCAGCTAGTTTCCACTCGTCGGGAATTCACTCGTGAAAATGGTTCGAATAAATTTCTGTATAATATACCCACAAACGGAATCATAAATGGCAGTCTGAGATTTACAATGTTCCTTCTGAATTTCCGCAACTGAACCTGATGTCCAATAGATTTACTTTTCAAACAAAGAAACGAAGGCTTTTGAGATTCTCAAATTTAACGGACCTCGGGCCTGATGCGAAAAAACTTGGCTTTTTGGCCAAACCGCTAATTTCCTCCCCTTCTATCCCCCTTTTCGTTCGCTCCCCGATTTCCCGGGTTTTCCCATCTACTGCTCATTGAAGTTGGTGTATCCGGAGGTGCGGGGGATCCCAGTGGTGGTCGAGGTGCAGTCACCAGCTACCGAAACGCCGGGTCAGAGGGTAATCCTATTGGCGGAGTGTAGCGTCGCGACGCCTTATCGTCATTGGTTCGTCGCCATGGAAGGGGGCGTGGCGTGATGGGATCGACTCCAAGTTCTGGAGGGGCTCGACACCCCCGTATCCGGCGATCCCGTTCCAGCTAGAGCTCGAGGAGCCAGCATGGCGGCAGTCGACCAGGCGAGCAGAGATTCTCTTTTCAATATTTTTTTCCGCAATTTTTACCTCTTTCGATCCATTCTAACAGATCCAAAAACTTCAATTTCGGGCTCGATACAATCGCTCAGCGGTGAAAATAATGCAATCCCAAGGACATGGGATCGCGGATAATCTTCCGAAGTGGACCTTCGCCAATAAAATCCCCCCCCCCCACCCACCCACTTGACGTAGCGTCAGCAAACGATTTCTTCGATATCTGCAGATACACTCTAGTTGTGTACCGTTGGGTTCTCTTTTCAGAATGAAATGGAGACACGTCGTATGGAATCGACGAGGAAGATTGAATAAAAAACTCAAAGTTGAAAAAATACGGTTTTTCGACGGCAGTGAAATTTAATCGCCTTGATACGAGCCTCGGGTAACCCGGAAACTCGGACCGTCTAGCATCAGCCGGCGGAAAGCGGGGCTCTCCATCCTCCGTCCGCCCCCGATCGGGCGTCCTCTATCTTTTATCATCCATCCTCCATCCTCCACCCTCCATCCTCCGGGCAACGATCAACAATTATTGCGGTGGTATAGCCGAGGAAGTGGAGGGAGGCTGTCCCTGGACCGAGCCCCGGCTCGAGGCTCGGTCCCCCAGAACCACGGAGCGGCGTTAGGCGCAGGCGTCGAGACGCCCGCCGACGCCACATCAAACGTAGCCGCTATAGGTTAAATCCTCGGATCCGTTTTTCTTGTTTTTCCCACAGTGGCACCTGATCCCGCCTTCAAAAGTAGACCCGGACCAATCCGCGGTGCACGTTCGCCCGTTGCTTTCGCATCTCCTCCGTCGGGTACCCTACCGCGGACGGTCAGTCGTCGTTCGTTATCAGATCAGAAAGCCCCGCGCGTCAGTCAACCGTCATTCTCCGGTCTTCCTCTCCATTAACCCCTGGCTGCGGCACGGACAGTCTTCGGAATACACCTACTTACCGTCACCCAGTGTGCCCCCGACTACCCGTTAAAACAGTGAAACACCCGGCGACCTTAAACGTAAGTCCAGTTCAACGGTGTCGTCGCGAACCATTCGATCGGACGATCACGCATCGACCCCGTGGTTCCGCAGCCGATCGGATCAGAGTTCGACGACTGTTCGAGTTCTGTGTCAGTGAATGACGTTCGTTGGCCGGTCGGTTTTCACTCACCTACGTCAAAAATGAGTTTAAAATTGTTCTCTCACTCAGTAGGTTTTATCAGATCACCGCAGTGCTTCGATTCGATACGTCAAGAATAAACGTAGCTCTTTGCCGTATAGCGGAAAGAATACTCTCCCGAATCGACGCTCGTCGTATGACACTCCCGGCTTCTAATCGTGAATATTTGTCGAATTTTGTTCTTCAGGGACCTACAGCCGAAGCGGCTAGCGGCTGGACGAGAGCCATGAACGGTGCGACGGCCGTCGGTACCGCCAGAGACCATCTTCGTCAGGCGCAACAGATTCGCCACAGCAGTAGCCCGGAGCATCCGCGGAGCCCGGGGAGCCCGGGAAGCCCTCTGAGCCTGAGACGTGGTCAGTCGATTATTTCATCCATTCGAATACTTGATCGTGTACGACGATATATAATGTTTGTTTTCGGATGCATATGGACGAGTAATTGAGTCGAAAGCGCAATTGCGGGGAGCGTTAATTTGAAAATAAATTAGAGGTCGATTAGTGTTTCACGCTCCGATTGGTTTCTCTACCGATGAATTATCGGCAATTACGAAGCTTGTTATAATTACGATGATCTGCGTTCGCGTTGTGTGACTATTATACCTATGCATAACCGGTGTGCAAACAGTATGGTAACTTATAATTCCTACTCCACTTGTATGTATGGTATCTTTGTCCGTGTAACATTACACGCGTATGACGCAAGGTTCGGTAGGTGCAGGTGGTGAGCAAACGCCAACTTCTTCAATAATTGACGTAAATAAAATAGACATAGGTGCGAGCGTGGAGCGGCACGTAACCACGTCGCAAACTCGGAAGATTAATGGTTCGCGGCGCGCAGTTGGAGACCTCGACTCATAAGTATAACTGATCCGGCGAGCTTCGACGGTGCCGAATCGAATCAAACACCTGCTACCAGCGAACTTCCGATAAGGAATTCGGATCGAATTGATGCTCGGCTTTTCGCCGCAAGATCAATCGACCTCAAACCGTTGCCCTTGAGTTAGCATCGAGTCATTGGTTCTAATGTCATCGCTCGAGTACCTACTTTACGAACATATGAAGAAAATGTTTCCCCCCGACACACGACCGATTATTATCAAACCGGCGCATCGAGGCTACGAAAATATTTGATATGATTTGATGTAATCGGCTCGGCGTCGACTGAGCCCCGTGGATTCGTCGCCTAACCTGGGCGACTTGCGCGAATCGAGGGGACGATGACGTGGAGAGAGGAGGCCATTAGAGCAATCGAATTCTCGTTTCGCGTATTTGCGATAAAGGTTGCCATAACTCTGCGTCGTATCGCGAAACTCTTAGCGATTCAGGTGCAGGCTCACCTGCCCCCCTCCCGATTATTTGATCGCTTTATAAATTTGCGTTTCTGATGCGTAAAGAATCCACTTCCCCGTCGAGCGCGAATCACGGAGTGAGACTAGGACTCGCATCTGGTTCCGGAGTAAGCGTTAAATTTCATTAGCATATCAATAGTGGTGGCTGGTGCGCCTTCAAAGTCCTGGCTGGCCTGGGGGGGCGCCGAGACGCCACCTGCGACTCCCCTTTCATCCCGGCGGTTTAGCCGCGAGTGTTAACCGCGCTGCCTGAACCGTTTTTCGAACAAATTAAAAAGTAACGAAAAAAGTATACCGGAGCAAGTAAAGTGAAATATACCGATGGTAGAGTTTACGGAGTTCGGTGGGGTGTTTCGAGGGGCAAACAGCACGGGTAATCGATTCAAGTTGACGTGATATTTAGATGTTGTAATTTTCTTATTTTATTTTCGCACCCCTCGTATCGCGGTAAATACAATCCTATCGAATCGCAGTTCAATCAGCAGCGAGACTAATAAACTCGGGAGTAGTTGGGCTGGTTATGAGCAGCCACTTGCCCACCAGAACCAGTCTTGGAATAATTCAAATAATTTGAACCCCAGGGTCGCGCCCCCGAAACGGTAGGGGAAAATACCATCCATCTTTGCACAGTTATCCACAATCTACATATTCATGGGCACCGCGCCGTTACTTTATACTTCTTGAGGTTTTTCCGAGCCCATTTCGCGATGTAAATACTGTTTGCAGAGAAACAGAGGAAATTAGATACCCTGCGAGTCGATGTCTAAACGCAAAAGCCACGTGAGCCCTCAGGATCAGAACGCTGGAATGACGAAGAAACATCCCCCGGGAATCGCGCGGAGAGTCTCGACGTACGTTTTTTTTTAACTCATCCCGCGCATTTTTCTCGAATCCCAGCTAAAACGAGAGAGTTGCAGACATTATGCGTACGGGGTGGCGATCCGGTGCGGGGCAACATTAGGCAAAGTGCCCTTACGACAACTGATTGGGAGGCGTGGGGCGTGGGGTGTAGGGCTATACGCGGGTAATATTTACGTGTATTAAATAAATGCAATTAATTCTTATGCAATTGGTGTGCGGCAGAACGAAGGTCCCCTCGGCTCTTCTCACCCTCATACCCCTGCCCGGTATAGACTCCTTATAATGCAATCAACCGGGGGTTCACCAGGTCCTGCAGTACGCTGCCGCTCTTCAATGGGGTTACTAACGCCGAGGAACCTCGCTGAACGAGCACGAGAAAGAGATTTAGGGATTACCCACCAAAGGGGGTGGCCCGCTGATCGGGTCAGCGGAAATGAATTGCTTCGTAAGAGTGGTCTTAACTGATTAACTTGATTGACGGAGAGGAAAAGAGAGGAAAAAACTACAGTTTCCATTCCGCCTGCAGTATAACAGCATATTTTTATCGTTGGTGCAAAAACAATTCTGTTCCGCTGTAACATCGATCAATCGTGCAATCGATCTCCTACTATACCCTATACACTATAGTATAATAGTCGTATTCATTCGTGACAAAAGATGGTTCACACTATTTGTCGGTCTATTATTTTTTTTCATACGTTGAGCTTATCATTTCAAAGTGAGGTCATCTTGTTGAAAGTTTACGCAACTGTTGTATCCACCTTCGCACGTATGATATGTACGATAAATGGCGTGAAGAATTATTATTCAGGCTATAGTGACACGTGACGTAGGTTATATATTATACGACACGATGCTGCGGTGTAAAATCGGCAGGTGTCGATCGAGCCATTTTTGATTCATGGGATATCGGACGATTCGCTTTTCAATCTTCCCGATTTCCCTCTCTGTTTCAGACTCAGCGGATAGCAGTGTGATTTCTCCCGGACTTCCGGAGCGTTACAGTCCTCCGGGTGCCCGCGGGTCAGCGTCGAGTCTGGAGCCCTACTCGAACAGGGGAGTCCAGGACTGCCCGCTTCCGCTCTGTCGCGGTATGCCGTCGGACTTTGCGCCCCCCAGATCCCCGTATTTGACGCTGGGAAACGGGAATCCTCACCTGATGGGACAGGTCCAGCAGCACCCGCAACACGGCACGAAGCCTCCGCGGACCCTTGGCCTGATATGCGTGGTCTGCGGGGACACCAGCTCCGGGAAACACTACGGGATTCTGGCGTGTAACGGATGCAGTGGCTTCTTCAAGAGGAGCGTGCGCCGGAAGTTAATCTACCGGTAAGATAATGATTGAATGATGACCGTATCGACGTTTCGGAGAAATTGGCACGGCGCCACGCGGATCGGGGCTAATCGCGGGACAATTAGAGACGTATTTGGCTCTTGGCCCCGTTGTATGCGTTGCTCTTGTGTGTGTGTGTGTGTGTGCGTGCGGTGGAAGGTAAACCGGTGCCATGTGGCCCTAGAGTCGAGTGGGATCATCCTAATACCGGCAACAATGGTGCTCATCTCCCGGTATCATATCGAATCCCCGTGTCTGGGCGAGCGACGGGCCAACAACCCATCCCTCGGGAACTGCCATCCATCTCCATTGAATCCCTTTCAACCGTGAGTTCGATCCCCGGGCCGCGGCGTCCTCCGCAATATAGTCGACGCTCTACGTGTAAGATATTCGGGTGCACCACTTGATACAGCGGACCGCGTCGACCCTTTGAAAAATGAATATTTTCTAGACTCTGCGCCGACGTGACCGGAAAACGAATTCGGTAAATACAAGGTTTCCTTCCGCTGAACATTTTCTCGTCGAGCGCCCAGAGCCCGGAACTTGGTTATGATTTGCGGGGCGACGTTGCACCGCAGACTCTTTTGCATCTGTGCAACTTTGATATTCGTGGTGGATACTCGACGAGTTTACACCGGTCAGATGGCGCCCGAAGTAGGAGTAGGTACCTAATGCAATTCACCGTACGGTTCGATGCCGCGGTAAAGATTCAAGGACCGAAGAGCCTCCGCACAGATAACCAATTACCAGGAGGTTTGGGGCGACTGGGTGCATCCAGTCGACGCCACACTGCGACAGATGCGTCCCGACGCGCCGCGACGCTCACCCACAATCGTTCCGGGATTACCAACCAAACTATCTCCCGCCCCGCACTACCGCCAGCAGCGCCCGGCTTGGAATAATTGCCGTGCTTTGTGTCTTTGTGCCTCCTCTGAGCCGCGGTTTGCTATTCATTTATCAAGGATTCGCCTCATTCCATTGACATGCGCGCAAGACACTGCAGCGGACCTGGTCGGTAGATCGGACCTTACGTGTATCGTCGCGTCACCTCGAATCATCACCGTCGATTAACACAGCAATTAATCGCGCAAGAAAGCAAAGAAAGGCACGTGCCCGATTATTAGTTCGGGGCGGAAGTAGTTCCCGATGCGGCAAACAATGGGCACGCCTGAACGAAATAGAATACATAGGAGCGTAGTGGAGTGGGCTGGAACGAAAGCGGACGTAGAGGATGCGTAAATAAATGTATGATGTGGTTCTGAAGGGTAGGCGATGCGGAGGTGGATACGGACGTGGACGCAAACGCGTGCTCGTCGATCTGCCGGTGAGGCAGCGGCGCCCCATTTCGGGGGTGTGAACGCAAATCAATTTGTGGGCCCCATGCTAGGAGGCCACGAGTCTTCGTACGTCCCCAATGCCTCGGGACAAGATACCCTGGCGTGATTCACAGCCTCGCTCTACTTTGCGAGTGACAACCGCTCGGATTGCGCTAATGAGGACTGAGAAATTAATCAATCGAATATAACCAAGACTGCAGCGTTTTCGAGCGTGCCACTTTTTCGGCCCACCACCACCCGCCGGGTGCAGAATTACTCGCAGTCTCGCGGAAGAACACTATCATTCGGCATTTTGTGTTGAATCGCGTAACGTTCCTGAATTTATAACAGAGCGGGACAAAGATAAGGACCAGGACGAGTCGAGGTTCCCTCGGGGTCGAGACTCGAGTCGCTACGTTCCCGCAACACCCGAGGATAACTAGGTTAGCCCAACAACGAGAGTAATGAAATTTAACGCCAATTCTTCCACACGGTTCACCGGGTGTCAGGACGACTCATTCTCTCATTGTCAGTGCACTCAATTTTCGAGCCTTGACGGAACGCTACTTGAAATTTTGCGTACGGTACCTACTCCCCAGCTTCGATTCCAAAGTCATCAGTTCGAGCGATTTTTGCTTATTCATTTGTTATCCGAAGCAAAGTCGGCATTCGATGACTTGGTGAAAAACGATTGACATATCTCGCGTCTTTGATCATAGTCGAGATGTCTTCATCCTGTTTGCCGAGTTGGAAATTCAATTATAAAGTTTGATTCTCCCGGTAGTTCGAATTGATATAATTACGATGGGTTAGCTCAATTGTTGGCGTTGAGTAAAGCCAATCGATGATGAGCGGAGCAAAGTTATGTGTGTAGCAGGGTTAATTTTCAAGCAAGCATCTTTCCGTATTAATTGTAAGTCCGACCCCGCTGCGTGCTCGTTATGTCCCGGTAAAATTCGTACTTGATTATGACGTTGACGGCAGATTTTATTTTCACGCTTCAGATGCCAGGCGAACACTGGAAGCTGCATAGTCGACAAAGCTCACAGAAACCAGTGTCAAGCCTGCCGACTCAAGAAATGCATACAAATGGGAATGAACAAAGATGGTGAGTACATGCCTCTCTACATGCGTGTAGATGTAACAACTTCCGACCGATAACTACGTTATACTTATTTTTCCAATACCTCCACGCGACATGGTATCCTCCCGAAATGAGCGTGCAAAAATCGTCGTATTCCGATTTGCAAAATTCAGCACCTGGAGTGTCTGGCGTTACGTACGGGCGCGAGCTTCTGCCACGCGTTGTCTCTGATTGTCTCTTTCATTTTTTCCCCATCTTTGCGCGGCGGCTCGTATCTTCCCCTAGCTGGTCTTCACCCTTCGTTTCATTCCGTGCCATTCCTTTGCCGAATGGCGGTAACTTTTTTTATTGCCGAAGTTGGGTATCGGGAGGAGAAATTGGATTCGAGCCCCTTAAGTCTCGGGTAAGGAGGTGAATCGTTGGGTGAATTGGGAAATCGGGAAATCGGGCAGAGAGTGGAATGTTGGCGAGATGCCGCGGGCTGCCGGCGCTTGCTTTCGCATTTTATCCCAGCTATTCGATACCCTGCAATTTTCGAAACAACTGCAGAAATATCAAAAACTAATCGGAGCCAATTCCATCATCGCCGCAATATCGTCTACGTGGCTACGATGTTTATTCGTCGGTTCATGGCCGCCGGGGCTCTTTTCGCTAGTTCGTTAGTCACTGTAACGAATGCTAAAGCCATTAGCACAGCGAAACAATTTAGTCACGACCGCGGGTCGACCACGAGGCCGGCAAATATGTACGCGGCGTATGCATATCGGCTCTCTGCACTTTTCCACACTCGTCACCCTTGAGGTTGGTGAAAAATCCACTCGTTAGCGTTGGTCGCGTGCCTCGTCGCCTGAAGGGTTAATTGGAGGAAACAAACTTGAGCCAGAAGCACGGCGGGGCGTCCTTGTAGCGTCGGGGTTGCGCCCAGCCAGCTCATGCAAATCAGGAGCGTTTATCTCTCGTGCGAGAGTTAGAGAAAAAGAGAAAAAGAGAAAAATAGGGAAAAAACCGAAAAGAAGGAACAGAGCCTACCACCGGAATAGGGAATAAAGAAAAAAGGATTCAATGTGCTGAAAAAGTGTGACGTAAAGGGCTGGAAACAACGATTCTCACATACGCCTTGCCCACGGTGCGACAAACGACTACGAGTCCCCTCGCAGGTACAAAAACCCTCGGTTCAATTATGTTATACTTTTGACACGCACAGAATAAGCATGATATTGTATCGCGGTGAATATTGTTACGAGTGGGCTGCGGAATTATAAGCGGCCGCATGAACGGCTGGTCTGAAAGCGCCTTTTGTTTGAATATTAATTTATTGATTTATTGATTCATCGAGTAAGTCCCTTTCAAAAATGCATGACAGGTGCCATCACCATATACATTACCAAAATAGCATTTAAAACAAAATATAGAATCGAATGACAAACATTCAAACAATTCACACGAAGATAAATCATCAGTAATTATGCAGAGCCGACAATATGATACGAAAATATACTTAAGAAAATACGAAGAAATGGCGCTTATAGCCATTCGCGTTGGTCGAGTCATCGAGTCTTCCCGAAACCGGCGTGCGATGCTAATAATCTTTAAAAAGAATTGGCACCTAAAACTGTACAATTATCTTTTAGCCGCCTTCCGGGAACATGAAAGTAGAACCTACCGACGAGCTCGGCGGCATCGATCATATGGTTGAAGATTTTGTGCATAATTACCGGAGAGTTTTTATCGCGCGACGATCTGGACGCGACATAACCAGGTTCCACCTGTTTTTGTCATACCCGAGTAGCTTGTTAAGATGAGCCTGTAATTCTATCCGAGTTATTAATGAATCTCAAGAAAGCCGAATAATTGTCGCGGTCAATTACAACAGGCCGACAACGGACAACAGGGCGGGATAAACAAGAAAATCGATAGCAATCTGTATGCCTGGTTATACCGATGCTTGGTTGATTGGCGGGGCCGGGTAGGGCGGGGAATTACGTAACATCGGGTGGAAATCAAAACAATGGATCTGATTCCGAATACACGAAGGCCTGTCAACGGCAGAAGTCCGATGTCCGTCGAGCGGGGGGTGGGCGGACGGACGGTTATACACCGACGTGTATAATTTTCCCTCCAGGTCAAACTACGAAAAAATTGTATCGCTGTGCTAGCTGTGCTGGCTGTACCTCCCGTACCTACTGTACCTTCCGCGCCTTCACGGCCATCCGTCGCGGTCATCGTTTACAGATTCTCTGTAGGCGGTCAGGGACAATCGTCGATGATTATTAATATCGACAGCGCGCGGTCCTAGTCTAAATGTTCACTTGCGCAGCCGTAACCCCAACTCTGTCGTCTCTCTATTGCAGTAATTATTGACAATAACGTCAGTAATACGCTTGTTGCAGCCGTACAGAACGAAAGGCAGCCCCGGAACACAGCCACGATCAGGCCCGAAGCACTCGTCGAAATGGAACAGGATCGAGCCCTGCGAGAGGCTGCCGTCGCCGTCGGAGTTTTTGGGTGAGTCTGTTTTCTTCATCTCCCTTTCCCTTTCCCTTTCCCTATCCCCTAGCTTTATTCAATCATGGCGAGGGTAGAGACGCTTCGATAGGTTAGGCGTGTCTGCACGGCCGTTGTAAAGTCGAGGTGCCTATCAAAGGCGCGACGCGTATCGGAGGAAGAGCGTTGGATCATCTTTGATCCTGATATAGTGGCTACGGCGATCGAAGCTTCTGCGACTGATCACTTCACCCGCTAGTCGTTAAAAATTACCTTTGAACGTTGCCGTGACGCTCGGGGTTATCGCGGCGAGCCTCTGAACTGTTAGTAACGAAAATCCGATGTCGTCAAACATGAAGTAAACTCGAAGCATGCAGGGCTGTGGGAATTTGCCGTGAAGCGACCGCCAGGCGCATGCGCGATACGAATCACTCGTGACTCGTGGAAAACAACAGCATTTATTATTTGCTTAACAAAGAATCAGTAAAATGTTCGTATAAACGACTTTAACGTAGCGCGCTTCGTGTGTACTTTTCACTCGAGCCACGCCGAGTGTCGACAGTTGTCCAAACTTTGAGAAGCCCTCCCTGTATTCATATTCAATTTCCTATCGGTTTTACAATTAGTTCATTTTTAATCCATTATTATAATTCATTCGTTGTATGACTTTTTTTCAACACCGTTAAGTTTTTACCGCTTCGTCGCTCTTTCCCGCGCGCTATCCGACGTGAGAGCCGATCGTTAGAATCGAACCGTCCCTCACAATCTGTGCAAATATTGCGCGTGCTCGTTGCTCAGGTGAATCGAACAGCTTCGCCTCGTGAAAATGGTTCGTTTCACACGCCGGCGACACCACGTCCGGCCTGTCGCCTATGTTTTTCTCCAAGCGTATAGGCCCGGAGCAGCACTGTGGCACGGACGTGCGAAGGTCATTCTCCGACCTAGTTGATTTTCTCGCAACATCGTTCCGCAGTTTGTCCGCGGTCGGTGACCCTGGGAAAATGTCACGTGACAAACTTTCCGACTTCGTCTTCCGTATGAGGTGCGCGAGGTGTCGCTTTATCGTTTCACGGGCGACCAGCTCCTCGTCAACGTCTCTGTGCAAGGTGCCAGAGTTCCTCGTCACGCTGTCGAGCATTTCCAGGAGGCGGTCAAAGGTTGTGCAGATATCGTCGAGCGCCTGCTGGCTGATCAGAACAAAGCCCCGCGTCTCTTCCTCTTTAGCTTTCAGGGCCGCCTCGAGATCGGTAAGGTTTTCGTTCATCGATCTCAGCTTTGCCTCCGCCATTTCTCGCCGCATTTTCTCCTCCATTAGCACCGAGTCGTTGCGCCTTGTTTCCTCCACAAGTTGCTCGTACCGCGCTCGAGCCTCGGCCAGCTGCCGGGCTAGTTCCTCGACTTTGAAGGCCTTCGAATTGATCGATGTGTTTTCCTGATTTCCCCCGACAACGTCCTCGCTGACGTTTTCACCGTCTTCGACGGTTTCCGTGTTCAGCGGGAGACAGATACGGAGCGAAGCTCGAGCTGGCTCTTTGGATTTATCCTCGATCTTCGTACTCTCGGTTTCCGCCGGTTTCCTGAAATTCGACGGAGGACAAGTTTGCTTCATTTCCGGCCTCCTGCCCCTCGTCGGTTGAGCAGTCGACGCTCTCTCCGGGACTACCTGGCGACAGGGTCTCTTCGACTGTCTGCCAGCCGCGCTCCTCGACCTGGGAAGTACGTTTTTCGCGGGGAATCCACGACCTTCGTTCTCCCGACGTTGGGTGGCCGTCGCCGTCACAGGTTTGCCTCTCTGAGGCATAGACATCCACCGATACTCCGGATGTCCATCCGCGTTGTTGGCCAGAAGCTTGTTACTGATTTCGCCCAACAATTGATCTCCGATCGCGTTGAGCCTCAAGTCAACGACGCAGAGGGTCGCGTTGTTGTTCAACAAGTCGGAGAATTGGTAGGCCGCGTTGTCCGTGAGGCCACAGTTCTGGAGGTCGAGAGCTTTTAGCCAAAGACTGTCGCGTATGGCCTCGATTATTTCGCCAACCGCAAAGTCTCCCAGCTGCGAATTTCCGTTCAACGTCAGGCGCCGGAGCCCGGGCATCGCCTCCAAGTTCGGCTCCCTGTACCTCAGCGAGTCTATCCACGTGTCGTGATACAGCATGAGCTTCTGCCTCGACAGAGCCGTGGCCAGTATCGGTCCGCTCTGAAAGGTCAGATCGCACTGGCTCAGATTCAATGACCTTATGCTCTGGACGTCGGCGACCGTCCGGCATATCAGCTCGCAGCTACCGTCCCCGATCCTGCACCGCTGCAGCGAAAAGTGCTTCAGGGTGTTCGTGGAGGCGAGACCGACGCAGAGGACCGCGAGACAGTCGGGTGGCAACGGGATTCCTTCGAGTTCGAGACAAGTCAGCGCCGGTGAATTTCTGAGGCATTGTGCCACGCTGTGGGACAACCATTCGAGCAAAAACCGCGTCAACATAACCGGGGCCTTCCCGATGGCTCTTGCCCTGTCCTCGGAGTTTACTTCCTCCAACGGTTTGCGGCACTGATATCTACTCCTCACGCTTATCGATCTGAGGGTTCGGTCGAGGGATAACGAGTTCAGAATCGGACCCCAGTCGTCCATTTTGACACGGTCCGTCGCAAAGTCCAGACTGTGAGGCAGGGTGACGCTTATAACAGGAAGCGGCCGGAGTCTCTGCTGCTTGCAGAGGTCCATGTAGCAGGATGCAAAATTTTGGCTGGTAGCTACCGCCATTTTCGTGTCTGCGCGACGCTCCCACGGTGGCGGTTTCTTCCAGTAACCTGAAAGAGGTTCGGGTCTTAGCGTGCCCGACACAAGACCTAATTTCCTAGTCGTCTGACGGCTCACCTGAATCACCTTTCACCTTGGCTCGCCGCCGGACGGGAGCTTGCATCAACGATAACGACCGGTGTGTACCGCGACGCGGAATATTATTCGTGGAAAATTTCAACGGCTGTTAGTCACATGGTTTAAAAAATAAACGGGATTACCTTAAATCGCAGCGGTTAAATACGACGCGAAAGATCTGATTGTACCGAGGGAACAAAACGAGGCTGGAAACAAGCGACGCGGAGCCGATATTTCGATACCGGAGATCACATTCACTCCGGAAGCGGTTTTTGCACCGACGATCCTACCTCGCTTGATTCGTATCTCAACTTTTTCAGTAAAAAAAAGTTTCACCAATTCTTTCAGACCCCCCGTTTCCCTGGCAATGGCCAGGTACACCGCACCCCTACCTCTGCAATCCATAGCGCCGACCCCGAACTCTGCGAGTGCATCGTCCCCACCGCGCCAGGAAGCCGATGACGGTAAGTACCCGCCGTTGTCAAACTACGCTCATCGACGTACCATCGTCCGCGCGGGTCCTTGAACGCCTTTTATATTTCATCCTGGCTGTTCGCTCGCAAAGGCAACGGCTCCGAGGACAGCATCGACGTGACCAACGAGGAGCCGGTAGTTCCACAGCGCAGCGGATGCGGTCTGTTTCAGCCGATGCTTCCTGCCCCGTACTCGCCGGCGTCAGCCGAGACCATCTACGAAATGAGCGCCCGAATACTCTTCGTAGCGGTACAGTGGGCGAAGAGTCTCCCCTCGTTCGCCACTCTGTCGTTTCGCGACCAAGTGATACTCCTCGAAGAAAGCTGGGCGGAGTTGTTCCTCTTGTACGCGATGCAAACTTCTTTGCCGTTCGAATCCACGCCGCTTTTCAGTGCGGCCGAACTCACCGCCCTGACACAGTCGCCGACGCTTCAGACCCACCCTGCGCTCCATTATTCGGGGTCAGGGAAACCCAGCCAGGTTTCGGCTGACGTAAGACATCTGCACGACACTTTTCACAGATACAGAGCCATGATGATGGACAACCACGAATACGGCTGCCTGAAAGCCATCGCTTTGTTTCGACCTGGTGAGCAGATTCTTCCCAGTTTTAGGATCACCGAGGTCTACGGGTATAAATTATCGATTGTTCGTCGGTCTTCTTTTTACAGAAACCCGAGGACTCAAGGACCCCAGCCACATCGAGCTCCTCCAGGATCAAGCGCAGGTGATGCTGTCGAATCACGTGAGAGCCCTGCAACCCGACGATGCGACGCGTTTCGGAAGACTCCTCCTTCTGTTACCGCTCCTGCGAGTCGTGCCACCCACGAGGATCGCGGTCGTCTACTTCCACAAGACAGTTGGTAACACCCCGATGGAGAAAATAGTCTGCGAGATGTTCAATAAATAGAGTTGTTAGTGGGTCCAGAACTTTGATCTTCGAACCTCGATCACCCTATCTGTTCTCTGTCCTCGTTTTGTAATCTCTGCATGACATTCCAACGGAGATAGAAAGCGGAGTACTCACGTGTGTCTGGCGGGGGTGAGAGGCGCGGGAACTAACCACCGTCACGCTCAAGTTTCGAGTTTTCAATTTCCTCTATGTGGCTGAGTGCGTGAGTGCGTTCCAATTCGGATATACATAGGTATGTGTAGCTATAGAACTTTTCGCACCTTCGATCGTGAAAACGCGAGAGACTAGGATAAGAAAGCGAAGAAATGATGGCATCTAATCTACAAGGAATTAACAATAATCAAACTATTGAATATATTTATGTATTTGTTTATAAGTATTTATTCCTCATCATTTATTCGAATATAACCTAGATATAACATATTATATTATTATATTTACGGAGATTGTAACTATAAACTGTGTAAGGGGGTGCGGGCGGTGCGCACGGGTGCACCGCAGGTTGTACGCACGAGGCTGAACAACGTCGAACGCAAGGATGAAATCGCCGGAGCGTTGCAGCCCCCGACAATTCATGTTGTGATATTGTTATCGTAAAACTATGTACTAACATGTAGCTGGCGATAAATGTCGTGTCGCCTGCGGTGTTTTTTCCTTGTAATAAAAACCCAGAATACTGAGATTCTAGCCGATCAATCTGAAATCGCACCCGTATAATAGCAGAATTAGCTATACGGTGTGAACTCTTCAAATCCACTCGAGTAATAGTATATTACACTACAAGGGCCGAAAGTTGAAGATTCCTGCACTGCGCGTGATGATGCCCGAGGCGAAGCCGAGGGCATCATATCGCGCAGTTCAGGGCTTTCAATCTTCTGCCCGCGTGGTGTATACTATTTTTCTTCATGCCCGGTCGAAAGTACGCTGACTAATTGAATTTTTATACCGATTTATACGTTTTAACAAGTGTTGATGCCTGCCCGACATTGCAGGCACGAGCGAAGCGAGTGCTGCTGGTCGGGGGCAGGCATCAAATAGATCGAATAAAACGCCCAAGCCAGTTTTGAGGTTATATCTCGAGCGAGAGTAACGTCGAGAGCGAGAGTAACAGAAGTTTGCGATTCTGACTGGCGGCAGAATAGTCTAGTCAATCTAGCCTTTGACCCAAAAATAATTACAGATTGGATGAATTATATATCCATCGATGTGAAAAAATCCCGCAAACAACATATCGTGGTTCCCGCGCAGCGTGGAACGGACCGAAGCGAGCCGAGCGGACCAGCTGACCGTTAGGCGTAGTTTTGTCAGAAAACTCTTGCAAAATTAATAACGTGGAAACTATAGGTCCTACAATATCGGTTCCCACTTCGAATTTGTAGATGATTTTCTCCCCTACAACGTGGTATTTTTGTTTTTCCAATCTGACAAGTGACATTGGAACAGTGCATGATTTAGGCGGTACTGCCCAAAATATTGATAGTTCTTTATTAATTTCAACAATTTACTGTCTAGAGACATTGTCTTGTTTTTGATATGCTGTTCGGGGGATTTTTCCGCGTCGATTGATATATAATTTATCCAGTCTTGAATTATTTTTGGGTAACTAAGTGACAAAACTCGAAGCGGGCGTCTCGTGTATTGGGTATCGGTGTGTGCGAGTGAGTTTTCGCTCCCGCTGTCACAGAGGGCGTGCGTGTAGTTCTACCAATGCATGAAAGTTAGGCTTTCTGCTTTGATACCGATGCCGGAAGTACGTACTTTCGACCGAGGTATGAAGAAAAAGTCATTAGGGTAAGGTTGCCATCGATGGACCCCCTAAGCAATGTTGGTCATAAAAATTGGATTTTGAGTCGAAAATGCAAAGCCACGGGTGGATGTTTTCTTTGAAACCTATTCTACAGAGCAGTCACGAGTGACCGAGGTTATCGTTGATCTCGGATTATTTATTACCGATTTTCTGTTTTTTGAATTTGGTCCATTCATGGCAACCCTGCTCCATGAATGGACCACCCCATCTCCTTCGATGGACCACTAAAAGTAATGAACATAAAACCATATAATGATCCAATATATTGGTGTAAATGATAAATTGTTGACGTATATAAGTAAATTTTTTGGATTTTTATTAAAACAGCAGTCTCAAATCTTATAGAATGGATTTTAATTGCTCAGTAATAAGTACGTGAGATGCAGGACTTATTATACTCAAAAACTATTGTTGACCAAATAAAAGTAATATTTCTTTTTACTTTCACACGACTACGAAAAACCAAACCATTCATCCGACGTAGACTCGATATAAACTCAATAAATATCTGTTTAAATGTTCATCAGTTTCACCACAGACAAAAATGAAGCATACAATTCTTTGATTTTACACCTCTATGAATTTCAAAATAATCTCCAAACCAAAGTATTGAAGAACAAGATAAAGATACGTTCAAACAAATTGTGGGTTAACCACGATATATGCTCTCAAAAGTGTCTTACAAACTGAAAAAAGTAGTGCCTTCCATGCTGGTCCATTCATAGCGCTGTTGCCCGGTCCATCCATGAAAATTCGCATCGCAACACATAACCTATCCTACTGGCTACTACCACAGGATGGAAAGATACGAAAAAAAAAGTTTCGGTATCATTTTGAAGAGCGAATTATAAGCTTCAAAACCATCCAACACGATTTCAGAAAAACCACCGATACAAGGCTTCAAACGCGTTTGCAAAATGAGGAAAATTGGGATCAGAAAGGGCAAATTCCTACCTCGCCCAATTTCAGCACACCTATGGCACCCATGTGACTGTTTTTAACGTGGCCACTCTTTGGCCACTAGTAGACTTGATTTGCACTCGGAGCAACGTCAAGCACCAACACATATCTGAGATATTATAGCACCGGTCCATCGAAGGCTACGGTCCATTGACAGCAACCTACAAGAGTTGAAACTGCAAAAGCTATACTCGTTCGAGAGTGAAAATCGCACCAGTCGTAAAAGAGCGGATAGTAACTCAAAAAAATGTAGAGAGAAAAAAGCCCTTCAAATCGGGGCCCCTAAATTTAGATCCGTTAACACTCTGGATAATTGAACAAACACATCAGAGTTTCAGCGCAACGCAGCGAATGCCCTGCTATGTAATTATAATACGAATGCGCGGTTTCAAAGGCACGGGCTGGTATTACATTAGCATTATAAGGTGTGAGCCATTAGCGTGTATGCGCATATCGACCTCTAATGTCGAGTCAACTAATGCACCGATTGTATATTTATCGGTATGTAATCCCTGACGGTTCCCCCGCCCCTCGTGCGGGCCGACGCGAGGGTGAACCGGGCAAAATGCCGTTCCCCTGGGCACAACCAGCCCGGCTATATACACAGTGTATAAATTACAGTTTGGGCTGAGCGAGATTTAAGGGCTGCTTAACTTGTCAAAGTACGAAGTTAAACGGTACGTAGGCATATAGCCCCCAGCTCCGATACTCGGCCACCCTCATCGACTGCAGACACCTGAGCAGGTCAATATCATTTCGGTGGACGATCATTTTCGTGGGATACAAAAACAAAAGAGAATATTAAAATGATCAAACCATCTGGCGGCTGCAGATTCATTCGTTAGCGTAACGCGGCAGAAATCCGCGCGGTTCTGGTGTCGTCGTCGGGGTGGTTTTGGGGGGCAGCGATGGGGTAGAGCGACTCGGATATCGACTGGCGAGCACCAGGGCGGGGTTTCCGCTCTTGCCGCCCTTGGTTTGCACCCGTTACTCCTGCATCATCTCCACGCCGCCCATCACGTTCCAGCAGAATTCCAGAACCGAAACTCCCGTAGAACCGTGGCTATAAGAGCAATGGCGGCAGGACCTGTTGTATTTTCCCCATTGCACACGAGCCAGGTGCGTTGCACTTGCACACGATGTTGGAACTCGCAACTGTGCCGCATGCCTCCGAATTCCCACCTTCCACCTTCCACCTTCCGCCTTCCTACTTCCTGCTCCGCGCCTCCGTCGCCTGGAACTTCATCCCCCTCATCCAGGACGAAAGCCGGGAGTAAAAGCACCACCGCCACCGACTGCCAGCCCTCAGACCCTCAGCTTCCATTTATTTTATTACATTATCATACCAAAGAGGCGCGCTCGATAAGGAGTTTCCGGAAACAACGGTTCTCAACCTAGTCCACGGTGTGTCGGTGGCCTTTGCCCTTTTCTGCGCGAGTAACCGACGGTTCGATTCACTCATTCAATCCCCTGTTCGGTTCGGGAAAATTATTTACGGCTTGAATTCGACCGGAAATGATCACCGAGCAGTCGAGACAAAGATCGGTAACCCGAATCCCGAAACCGAATAGATGCTATTGGTGTAACTTCGATCTACGCGTGAATATTGCTTTCGTATCAAAAGGTTGCGGTATACGAGAATATACCTACAGCTGGGTGTCGGGGGAGTGACAACAACGAGAGGGAATGATTTCAATTCTCGCGCGATCGGGCTGGGAGGATCGGAAGAACTTTTGAAACTCGCAGTAACGAGGAAATAAAACTTCTAAGTAGGGTGTTCCAGTTGCAGAGCAAATTTTTATGCCCCTCTATCAATTGCCAAGAGTGCAGAAATCTCTCTGCCCTCGGAACGTGGACATGCGGTTATTGATTTTTCTTTTTTCAATAAAAAAGTTTATCACGAAACCGGTAGTTGGTTTGGATTTCGGCTGACTCGTGACCCTGGATCTATTGCCTCTCGAAGAATCACTCAAAGTTAGTCCCGTCCTTCCCGGTTCACCCCGGCCGAGTTAACTGCCAGGCCAATATTTAAAGAGTCACGTTCGCCTCTCACGTTTTATCCCCCGTAGCCCGTCTAACCCTCGCGACGAAATGGTGTAACGGTAACAGCTACGCCGGCGACCACACTTCATCCAGGATATCGACAAACAACAGACAACCTCATCCCCTGGCGTTCCCCTCCCTCGGAGGAATCCTGCGAATCTCATCCTGAGGGCGAGGGACGGAGCGACGGAGGGACAGAGGGACGGAGGAACGAAGGGTGCAACGGAGGTCGGACTCCATGGCGGTCAGGCCATCCGTGGGTCACCCACCCTTCAGCGGCCACCCCCGGCACACCCCTTCCGAAAATCAATAGATGGAACGGTTCACCTCGACTCTATATATCTGTGCTTGCGCGTCTGCATCTACTATACGCGTATACCTATACCTATACCTGTACACCTACGCTCGGACGGGATGAAGCGGCAGGTGAACTTTCATTTAAAAGCAAAAGAAATAAGAATTCGATTGCTTGAGAAAATTCACTCTCAAACGCGGCTGATGTAAGAGAATATAATGATGCTGAAATTAGCTGGGTTTTGATCAGGGTGACTATTCGTTCGCGAACGGTCCATTCCTTCATATCCATGCATCGGATTTATAAATATGTTATATGCGGTTCTGTTCACCAGATATGTGAGAGTGTGGCAACGGTACGGTGAACAAAGACAAACAGGCGGGGCCAACGGACGAAGGGAGGATTTGGTCGGGTTAATCGAGTGAGTGCGGTTGGTACGATTCGATAAACAATCAACTTTAATTTCTCCTGACAGGGAATCGCTGGTTCGGCGGCGTGGCTTGAGTCTGACGTGAATCCAGACAATCATGGTTGGATTATTTTGCCCAGGCATTCGCCAATCTCAATCGCAGGGTTCGGTCTGCTCGCGACGTGGCGCATATACCTGTACCATCTCCCGTTTATTCACCATTCATATTCATCGACATCGGTGATACACGCTTCCGTCCTACTCCCGCATGTTCTAATCTAATATTATACAAGCCTGGATAAACTTACCAATTGACGCCACGAATTGACGTTATTCAATGCCACCGTCCGAAATTACGATCGACTGAATCCTCCGCGACTATGGTTCATAGTCGCTTTCGCTCTCTTGTGATGTTGAATGTCACCCAAAACGACTATCATTCACAAATTTTTACAGACCAGTCGTTGCGTGCAGGGGGTTGAATGAACAGGTAAATGAATACATAGGTAGTAAATACTTGTGGTTTTATAATATTGAAGAAGATGAGCTGGTTAAGTTGAACAATTTGTTATATTTCAGCAACTCACCGATTTCTAGACCTTTATTGGTGCAAAAAATGAATATTTATTTGGAACAAGTGGAAGCACACAATGAACTCTAAGGATATCAGAATTGTCCTCATGTACTGTTTATTGTATTTGTCGGTATAGGTTGTTATCCGATTCATTTTGCATCCCGCACTCAGCATCTTCTGCATGCAGCAGGCAGCATCCACCGTTTTCCAGTCAAGTAGTTATGTACAGATTGTCAAAAAAGTTCAACATACTTCGCTGAACATTTGCTTCCATTTCTCATTTCGAAGGCTGTGGTTGCAAAATAAATCGAATGACAACGTAACACAATTATACGCAGATATTAAGATAAAAACGTAGTGGGAAGATCAGGTAGAACCAAATGAACGTACAGAGTCATTTCATGAACTTTAATGGGGTGTTTGGAAAATTGTTGGGGATGAATCTTGGGTGGCAAGAGTTTCGAGGGTCGTAGAGAGTTTCGCGCCTTTGAACCCGGCTTAAACTCGACTCCGTGCGCCTTGGAAGGAAGGACGCACCAGCTTTCCGAGCCGAGGCGAGGTGAGGCAAAAGGAAGGGTCTTATGCTCGCAGAATGTCTCTCAAAAGATTTCACTGTTTCTTTGACGTCCGGATTTTATGCAACAACGATTTCCATAAAGAATAAAGATAGGCTTTGTTTAAGAGGCAAATTCAATTTCACGGATCCGAAACGAAACGCAAAATACTTCAAAGCTTTACCCAGCTTTGTTGCCACGATACGATTCGACCACGGTTCAAACGAATTAAAATAAAAATCCATCAGTGATTTATTCATTCGAAGTCACCCGTGGGAGATGTGCCGATGGTTTGAAAACGTTTCGATACCTTATTATTCACTCTGATTGTGAGTTATTATATTATTCGCGTTCCGGAACATGCTGGGACAATCGTGTGTGTGTGTCCCTGGCTGCACTTCAAGCCAGCAAAGTTTTCATCATTGACAAAGTTCCTAATTCAAATCATTAGGAGAAGCTCTCGTGAATGTACATACCTAGGATCAGACGCTTATTTCCGTTGTCCCAGAGGATACTTTTGAACAATCGTGATGTTGTTCTGATAGTATCTGAGGAGTATCATCACCTTCAATAGTTTGATAGAAATAAGACAACTAGTTTTCCGTGGAACTCAATAAGTTCGAACATTGAATAGCTGAGTAAATATGCACAGCCGTATTCTGACTCACATTTCAAATTCACCTTCCCGCCTATATTTTGTGGCACATTTGATTACACAAAATATTCATGCATGACTTTACCCAGTAAGCTTATCTTATTGTGCCTTGCTTAGGACAACATGAATTGTGTTGAGAATGTACTACGTATGGTGTCGTATATTTTGCAGATCTCGCGATTTGTTGAGTTTGCAATACCTCGGAATTCAGAAAATAGTTTTCTATGATGACTTTGCTTCGATATATTTTTCTAATTTTTACACAGGTAGAACATCACCGAAGACTCTTACGCGAATTGGTTAATATTTGAGTGGCGAATGAAAAAGTTTTGGAACTTTACTTTACTTTACTATGAACAGAGATGATTTCAAGAGATCCATAATGCCACAGGAAGGGAAAAACGGAATGAAAGAACCAATACTTTCGGGTAGTTTTTGTGCTCCTAAAGTTACAGGCCGCTCACGGGCGACTCAATGGATGAGCTTCTATCCTGCAGTGCGCCTTGGAAACGCAGCCTGCAGAGCACCTCCTCAGATTCAATCAATTTCCGCGGAAGAATAGTTTTTGGATACTCTACAGGATGGCACCACCGATCGACCCTAGCGGATTCGGTTACGCCAAAAATACACCTAAAATACACAGTTAAAAATGGTGTAAATTTGGTAATATTTGGGTAAAACACCATCTTCCAATATTACACCAAAATCGCACGGTGCGGTTTTGAATTTTTCACACTACTTTCACACCAACTAATTTTACACCGTTTTTACACCGATTTCAGACTTGACTAATTTTACACCGATTTTACACTTGACTAATTCTACACCTATTTTACACCGATTTTGCACTTGACTAATTTTACACCGGTTTCACATCCATTTCACACAAAACGGATTTTCGAGAAAAAAAAGGGATACCTGAGTCGGGATCGAACAACCGTCGTAGGAATTTGCAAGCAATGACGCTACCGTCTGAGCTACGGAACTTCACAGTGATATGACCAAGTTTGAGGTTCATAAGCTTTGTTATGATTGTGAATGATTTTCCATTTTCAAAGAAGTGGTACACTTCGATCTGAATAGATAAGGTGTACAATTGGCGTAAAATCGGTGTAAAATCGGTGGGTGTAAAATCGGTGTTAACTCGGTGTAAAATCGGTGTAAAATCGGCGGAGTGAAAAATTAGTATAAAATCGGTGAAACATCGGTCGGGTGTAAAAGCAGTGTAAAATTAGTTGGTGTGAAATTGGTGTGAAAGTAGTGTGAAAAATTCAAAACGACACCGTGCAATGATGGTGTAATTTTAGACGGATCGCAGTGTGTCACTGAAATACCACCTATATCACACCAAAATAACTGCACCACGCCAAAATTACACCAGAATCACACCGGGAAAAGTGGTGTAAATGAATCTGCTAGGGCTGTCGTACTCAGATGGCCTTTTTCTACCTTCCTACACTCTTCTGGTCACAAGTTCGCTGACTTTGGTTCGAAAAAATTCAAATTACAAAAAAAAAAATTTACTCGTGCGTCCAAAATACGCGATTTCGTGTCCAGAACCCGTTCATCGTACTCAGACGGCCCTTATCCACCTTCCTACACTCTTCTGGTCACACCGTCGCTGACTTTGGTTCGAAAAAATTTAAGATACAAAAAAAAAATTTATTCGCGCGTCCAAAATACGCGATTTCGTGTCCAGCACCCGTTCATCGTACTCAGACGGCCTTTTTCTACCTTCCTACACTCTTCTGGTCCCAAGTTCGCTGACTTTGGTTCAAAAAAAATTAAATTTAAAAATTTTGAAAAACGAAAAAAATTTAATCGCGCGTCCAAAATTCGCGATTTCGTGTACAGAAGCCGCGCATCGTACTCAGAGGGCCTTTTTCTACCTTCCTACACTCCTCTGGTCACAAGTTCGCTGACTTTGGTTCGAAAAAAATGAAATTTAAAAATTAAAAAAAAACAAAAAAATTTATTTACGTGT